>JANJGK010000050.1:1321274-1363774 GCA_039081455.1 Macrobrachium rosenbergii
GACCAGTTTTTAAATAAAAAATGATATATTATCTCTCTCGGACTGTTATTAACGTTTATGGTCAGTCCTTCCTCTGCCTCCACACTCAACGGTTGGTCCTTATTCATATTTTTAGCTGAGTTTGTTTGATCGTAACTTATATTGTGTACTTTAATATTTGTCACTCAATTTTATTGTACTAATTAGGTATCATTACTTTGTAGCTTGAAAATGATGGTTTCGAAACGTTGCCACTGAATAAATATGCCTTTCTTGACCTGCCTTCACTGTATCGTTGGGTTTCGATAAACCTCCGTCCGTTGAATATATATATATATATATATATATATATATATATATATATATATATATATATATATATATATATATATATATATATATGTATATATGTTTATTAATGGCACCAGAAACTGGATGTTATACAAATGCTGACTAGGACAGTATAAATGACAGGAATAGTTTTGTCACGCATATGGCCTCTTGCTGAGGGAATTGTTTCTCTCTCTCTCTCTCTCTCTCTCTCTCTCTCTCTCTCTCTCTCTCTCTCTCTCTCTCTCTCTCTCTCTCTCTGTAACTATATATGTAATTGTGTTAGCCATAATACCCTCTTAACTTCTCGAATTCTTCAAACTTTTTAGATAGGCTTGTCACTCAAAACCTTAGATCCAAATTATTAAAGAAATATGAAGTAATTCTGAGGTCGGGAGCGGGAATCGAACCAGCATCCCGAGTAATCATAACTAGGTGTCATATATATATATATATATATATATATATATATATATATATATATATATATATATATATATATATATACTGTATATATAATCACTATATATATCTATATCTATATATAGTGTGTGTGTGTGTGCATATATACATATACATATATACATATATATGGTAAATAGATATTCGAAAAACTTATGCCGAAATCTTTATTATATATTGGCAACTTTATCATCCAAGTTATTTAAATGAACAATTTGAGCAATGAATTCAATGGTTATCACCAGTTTACAAACACACACACACATACACATAAACGAGACATCCTAATCTTCTGAGAACTTGAAAATAAAAATAGATGTTTAACAAATAATTTAAAAAATGATTAAGTATTCTGGATTTTGTCCAGTAAGGCCATTCAAAATCATTTTGCTTCGTTAGATAACAAATTCATTCCCAGAACCAAAGTCTTGTTCAAGTTATTGCATCAACCACAAAACATTCCATTTGATTTTGACGTGAAAATAGATCTTGGCTGTGGCGTTATGCAAATCCCTCTTCCTGGATAAAGAAATCATTTTGGCCCCAAAAAGAGAGAGGAAGGGGAAGAGGAATTAAGCAATATTTTAGTGGCAGTGAAATGTTGCTTGGGAATTCATTTTCAAAAGACTCTACATACGACTGAAATATCCTCTCTCGTTCATTTTCCATCGTGAAAACGGTGTTTTCAAGCAAAATCCTAAATAGCTTTCTAAACAACTTGAACACAGATATAAACATCAGTTCTTTAGTTCTCTGTTCAGCTGAATTTTCCGCAGCTGCGCTTAAGATCATGGAATTGTAAGGAAACCTGATCTATATGTGTTTAAAGAAAAAGGATCTGGTATCGGTTTTGATAAGGAAGATGGGGAAATTAATTGCCGATAGACATGCATCACGTACATATATAGAGAACTAACCCACGGGGTACACGTGTTTGTAACAAATAAGACACTGAAGCAATGCATCTGTAATTGTGAGTATTTTGACAAAATATGAATTACGTAAAAAGGAAAATGATATGAAATCCATGGCTCTTAACAACACCTTTTTCAGTTCTCTCTCTCTTTCTCTCTCTCTCTCTCTCTCTCTCTCTCCAGCTACCTTGAGAAAGACAGGCTACATTTAAGCGTTCAGTTGAAACTGACATATAATTTAGTGATGTTCCCTGATCTTCTTAAACGCAATGTATTTTGCGTTGTGTTTGGATTAAGGAAAAACTTTTCTTTATAGTGATAGATAACCAATGCTTTGGTCCGGCTCGTCATTATTTTGCATTACCCATTGCTTCCAAAGACATTTCTCATCATCACTATTTCGAAAAAAAAAATGAACAGAGGCAGGATAATTTATTAGCTATTCATTATATATGTTATATTTGAGATTTTGGAGCTATTCGTTAAAAAAACGAATATTTTAGAAGTAACTTCAGTTGCTGATGATTCCATTTCTTGAAAAAGCTGAGGAAATGTAATCTAACAGGAATCTGCGTTACCTCTGTAAAAACCTGATGATTTGTGTTTCATGCGGATATGTCGTTTGAACATTATATAGGATAATAATATTTATTACAGGCCATTCTTGTTTCTACCAAATCGTCAGCAGCCTTATGATGTGCAAATTATGTTTTAGCATTGTCTGTAAATGTGATGGTTTAAAACACTTATCACAGAGTATTCTGTTCAGAAACTTTGCAGTGAAGGTCATTTACACGATTCTTCATATAGAAATAATTATCTTAAAACTGGATTTCACCCATTCCCTTTGTAAACGATACTCACATTTTTATTCAAAATTCTTAATATATATATATATATATATATATATATATATATATATATATATATATATATATATATATATATAAATATATATATAATATATATATATATATATATATATATATATATATATATATATATATATATATATATATATATATATATATATATATATATATATACAGGGTGTCCATCAAATCTTGTTACAATTTAGAAAATGTATTACAAAGACAATTGATGAGATATCTTAATCAGATTTGTTCTATGTACTCAGCAGTTATCAAAGTTTTTAATGACATTGCATTTGTGTATTTCAGGTACCCTGTTGATGAAAGAGGTACTGTTAAATGAACTGCTAAAAATTGGTTAATCCTCAAGAAAAGGCCCAGTGCGTTTCATGGTTTATTGAAACAAAATTTGATACGCAGACTCAGCGAAACTGCAGAACTAAGTATGGAAGAGATCCACAGTCATGTCCGTCAATTCGTGCATGACACAATAAATTTATGGAGACAGGGACAGTGTTGGATAAAGGGAGGAGTGGGCGACCAAGAACATCTGAGTAAAACATTGATTGTGTAAGACAAGCCTTTGATCGTTCTCCAACAAAGTCCATCCGTACCGTTGCCAGACACTTACAGCTACCACGTAAAACAGTGCACAAAGTTCTACACACGAACTTGTAACTGTATGCTTACATAGTGCAATTCATACAGGCACTGGGGTCAAATGATAAACCAAGGTGGAAAGAATTTGCAGTTAACGTGCTGGAATGAATTTCTGAGGATGAAACGTTCCTCAACCGAGTTTGTTTTAGTGATGAGGCAACCTTTCATGTTTCAGGAAAACTGAATACACATAATGTGAGAATCTGAGGAACAGAACATCCCCATGTGACTAGGGAAATTCACTGAGATAGTCCAAAGGTGAATGTGTGGTGTGAGATCATGTGCAATCGAATCACTGGTCTATTTTTCTTCAACAAGCCATCAATTACTGTGGATGTTTATCTTGGCCTTTCGACTGAATATGTGCCACCGCAACTAGATGACCTTCAACCAACCATCATTTTCCAGCAAGATGGTGCACCACCACATTGGGGACTGCATGTTCGTGGGTTCCTAACATTTCCATACCGGTGGATTGGAAGTGGTGGCCCAATTCCCTGGCTAGCTCATTCAACAGATATGACTCCCCTGGACTTCTTTCTATGGGGTTATGTTAAAGATATCATGTATTGAGTAAATATACGAAAACATCACCGATTTCAAGCAAAAGATCACTGATGCCATTGCCACCATTGATGAGGCTTTGCTACAGCGAACATGGCAAGAAATCGAGTACCATCTTGATGCGCTCCTTGCAACTAGTGGTGCCTGTATAAATGTGTATTAAGTAAGGCAAAACACTTCAATACATACTCCTCATTTTGTAATAATTTCCACATTTTCTCTGTTCATTTGCTTTTGTAATAAATCTTCCATATTTAAAGATGTGCCGAAGTATTGTGTTCATTTTAAAAAAAGAAGACATAGAATATTCCCTTTACAGAACTTTACTCTGCCTCAGGTTAAAGGAAATTTTTCAACATACAGAAAACTACAAGTCAACTTAGTGAGGTTGATCTTCGTCACTTCCTTTTCACTCTTCAATTTTCTCTCACAATGAACAGTTGAAAACCTCTCGCTGAGGCCTGAAAAAGGTTTTGCTTTATAACTTGAGTTGCCCTTTGATTTTCATTCACAATAGGAGCCCTGCTTATCACCATTACTGATAATGTATAGCAACCTTTTAATACTTCGTAACTGCGCGCCATGCTGAGAAATTAAACCCGACACGACCTTTAGCTAAAACATCTTTTTAAAATTCATTCATGCCCGTGATGAATCCTCTCATTGCTATACGCAACTCTGATCTCTCTAAACATCAGGTGCACCACGCACATTAGACACAGAACTCCCACGATGCCTCGAGGAAACGCCATGACAGGATTCTGCGAGAGTAGTGAGTCCGTTCCATTTCCCCGCGATTCTCCCAGAGCGAGACTTTGTCAATGAATGTGAGAGCGAAATTCGTACCTCGTGCTGCTCCCTAATGTTATTTGGCCTTACTTTATTTCCAAAATAGGCGAAAGCTGTTGCCACCCGGCTTTTAGTGTCTTCGTGCCACATTCGTAAGTTGTCAGTCGGGTTTGCATTGGGTGCAGTGTTGCTGGAGTGGCCGTTTTGACAGTGTCGTTTAACGATTAGGCCGCTCACGCCGATATGTTGTACAGTCCGTGCTTAGACAGATGGAGAGATGGAGAAACATAGATAAATAGATGGATAGAGCAAGTAGATTTCTCTAGGAAGAAATATGGACGCTTGCAAAACAAGCCTACCAGGCAAAAAAAAAAAAAAAAAAAAAAAAAAAGAAAGAGTAGGAATAGGATGAAAATAGGAGAAGGATGAAGTCAAAGATGAGGATGAGGATTGGCAGTGGGGTGGGGCTTAGGGATCGGGGTCGGGGTAGGGGTTTGATAAGAGAACGAACGTCGAGATAAAACTAAAATGATATCACATAAAATTTTCAAACGCTCATGGCATGAAATATTTACCAAGCTTATGAAATTTAAATACAGGCTATTTTCAGTGAGAGAGAGAGAGAGAGAGAGAGAGAGAGAGAGAGAGAGAGAGAGAGAGAGAGAGAGAGACTCGAGCTTGTAAATAACATATAGAATCTAAATGAAATAAAATTTTACTATATCTATAAATACTTGTTTTTTTCCCACCGGGTATATCCCTGTCAGTTCCCCAGTAAGCCATCATCTCTGAATAGCTTCATGGAATATATTTTTATTGTTTTTATTCTAGATAAGTCCTTGACTAAGCCTGACACAGGCAAACAGCGATCAGCCTTACTAGTGGAAAATCACTAAACCTTGTTTCGTCACTTAACAGATGTTTTACGTTTTTTTTCTGGTAGATTAGGATCTACTTATGATATAACGACGGGTGCAGAACTTACACCCTTGGGGGAAATTTGTTATCAAGGAAATTCAAAATGGTGGCTAGTGGCTATCAGGAAACCTAAACTATATCCGAGCTTCTAACTGATATAGAGACTTGAATTTGGTAGCAAAATATGTCCGTGTACCCAAGGAATACAACTGTGAACTCCAAATGATCATATTTTCATTATTTTCAGACTATATTATAATTATGAGGCCAAATATCATAAATCTTGGTCAAATATAAAGCCAATATTTGTCAAAATCTCACATGAGGTCAGAGGTACATATTATCAACATTATACAAATGTTCATCAAATTCAACAAAATACATTTGATCTGTTGAAGTTTTATAGATAGAATTCTATGCATATACAGGGATACTTCTACAGTTTTATATCTAGTCACTATCGGATGAATCCACCTCACCTCTGTCTGTATCTAGGAAGAAGAAATTGTAAGGAAGAACATGAACGACTTACAAAGTGTTCAATGCCTTCACATAACGTAGAGGCTAACTTGAGGAAACCAAACTTCTGTTTCAGCCAAACCGTGGAATGAATTTTTAGAAGGAAATTGGATTCATTCTCCAACCTACGTGTCTCAATTTTCTCACTCTTTCAGTGCTTCTGAAGGTACATCGACACTACAGTAAAACATGGAATAAACACTCGTCTGGATCTTATCACAAACAAGTCGAAAAAAGTCAAAACCACCCTGAGTGGAGAATGATATACTGCATAAAAGTTTAATTATTGAGATTTTTGGGTGGGACCATAATATTTGCACCTTTGCATTCATACTTCACTTCCATGAGGTGCCTTTTGCATTTTACTAAAATACAGCTGAATTATCACTGGTGTCACAGCTAGTTAAGGTGAAGGTCAAAACTCTCGGCCGAGGTTTTAGTTTGTTAGTATTTAATCACGATTATTTCGACATTTACAGTATCTTATAATTTGCATGTAAGATAACAATTACCATTTGGACTAACAAAACTCAGTTCGTCAAATCTGTAACTTGTACTGAACATGTATGAAACGATCTTCGCAAAGAGTAAAATACCAAATACACATGCAATCACACACACTCTCATATATATACTTATACATACGTATTAGTACACCCACACACACACACACACGCACACATAGGTTTATCCAGTAAACATTGTCACTATAATCATCCTTTAGGACTTAACCCTGAAACAATTGATTTTTCCTTTTATTTTTGTTAAGTTTCTATTTCATTTTTATCTTTCTTTGTGTCGTCGTAGTCATTAGCCTGCAGATGTTATTCAACTATACAAATGTGGTAACCAGTAAAATGACATTCGTGATCACGTATGTGGAGAGAGAGAGAGAGAGAGAGAGAGAGAGAGAGAGAGAGAGAGAGAGAGAGAGAGAGAGAGAGAGAGAAGAGAGAGAGAGATAGTTAATATGAAACAATAACTGCATGGAACGTGGGATCCATTATCGTTCGTTGCAAATATCCCCCAAAACAGACATGGCTTCCTACTTTCATAAACCGATGATGGCAGATGAAAAATATGATGAAAACCTTCCCTTTATGAATCATGAAGACTTACTACATCGGTCAAACTCTTCAATAACTCAGGCAACACTTTTTACATTCAGGCAAATATCTTCTCACCATTTGCTCACAGCACATCCAAAACATGTGCATCATGCAAGCAAAAAAAATAAAAAAAATGCTGAAATTGTTCATGCAAATTTTGAGACAGCCTGGATAACATACGTTGAAGCTGAAAGCATAAAGAGCAGTCGTGACTCACAGGAATTCCTCTCGCAATTCTCGCCCTCATGACCAGATAAGTTAACGCGGCCGGCGCAAT
The DNA here is from genome assembly GCA_039081455.1 of Macrobrachium rosenbergii. Classification (NCBI taxonomy): domain Eukaryota; kingdom Metazoa; phylum Arthropoda; class Malacostraca; order Decapoda; family Palaemonidae; genus Macrobrachium; species Macrobrachium rosenbergii. The sequence continues at coordinate 1,328,668 of JANJGK010000050.1, forward strand.
GGAGTTTCCCAGCTGGGCTTGATAGACGTTTCAGCATCCACGGCGCATATATATGCAAAAGGACTTCGGGAAACAGCTGCGAGGTATACCTTTCTTGGTCTTAATTTTGAATGCCAAATAATAATAATAATAATAATAATAATAATAATAATAATAATAATAATAATAATAATAATAATAATAATATAGGAGGAGGGGTGGTTTACGATTGGTGGGACAGTTAGTGGGCTGAATTCTGATTGGTCGTGGATTGATGATTGCGTCATCAACCGAAGACCAATAAAAATCCAGCCCACTAATTGATCCACCAATTGCAAAGCACCCTGCCTGCTATATATATCTGCCCATCATGTATCTCAATAATAATAATAATAATAATAATAATAATAATAATAATAATAATAATAATAATAAGGGAATATGAAAGAGGGTTGTAATATGAAACTGCCTATATCCCAGCTCTTTAGCACTGCCATCTACTGGCAATTGTAAAAATCATAGCATTTAGTTCCAACAATTGCCACCAGCGTGTTATGGCGCCAGTTACCTCAAACATTTACAGGTGGGGGTTCCTTGCTCAGTTTTTGCTCCTCAAAATGTTTATATGGTCAGTTAAACTTTCAGTTTTGCACTAACAGTGGTGGACATGAAATATGATGCAAGATGTGTTGATCAGTTATAAGATGAAATGTGAAAATAACATGGTTAGTTACTGCAAAATATTTTTCTCTCCTAGAATTATAGTTAGGTTTTTTGAAAAATGGCGTTGGGTGGTATTATGGAGTCCCTCTTTCCATATTACAACTATTACATTTTACCATGATCCGTATTACCACCATTCAATATCATTTACAGACCTTAATGCCCAGGGAGAAACTAGGGCCAGAAAAAAATGGTCTGAGACAGCAATGGCTGCAAAAAAACCATGATGAATACCATCGAAGCAGTTTAGGAAAAAATAAAAACGCTTGATGAAGCTGCGAGGTGCTTCCAAGTCCCCAAAGCTACCCTTTCAGGAAAGGTGGCAAAATGTGTGAATGGTGTGGATCTAATTGTTTTGACAAACCAAATAGCATTTGCACACTTTACCACCAAAAACTAATTATATTCAGATTTGACGTATGACTTGTTCGCACGTTGGCCACAAACCTTCTGTGAGTCATACTTCCTATCATACTTCCTAGTGTGTATTATATGAGTCATATCACAAATTCTCAGGGTTTATTTTAGCCAGAAATTATTTCTCCCACTTCAAGTTTACTGATGCCTTTATTGATATACTGACGAAAATTCTTTTAGCCAATTGTATCTTGAAAGAGAATGAATTTAATCTTAGTTTCTCGGGGACTGGCGTAAGGACACGTTTATTCGTCGAAGGATACGAGACATCAAACATCCAGGAAGGAATATAGGGAGGCAAAAACGGGGGGAAGCTTTCTCGCGTAAATTGGTTATGTAAAAGCCATGAGATATTCCGGAGGTGGATGAGCGTGCGCTGAATATGTTATTTTTTCATGGGATTTTCATTTATTTCTTTCGGACACGGGACGTGGGACGCTGCAATGGTGGGAAGCCGTGAGTTATTGAATACCTTCATGATCTAAAATTAACGCCAAAGTCAAAATTCGTCCTGATATGTCGCGAACATATTTTCTTTATTTTCAGCATTGTGCTTTTTTCATCCCGACAAAGTTCGGCATCAGAAAGAAAACACGTATCATATATATATATATATATATATATATATATATATATATATATATATATATAAAACTACATATACAGTATATATATATATTTATTTATTTATTTATTTATTCCAGCGAATTTAGTTTATTAGATAATCATCAAGAGGACTGATACATTCTGGTAGAAATTTACAATGTACATTCGAACACTGAAAAAAAAAAAAATTCTTCACACCTGATCAGCAGGAAAAAGCAGGAGAAGAAGCAGAAGACTCATCAGCAACTATCTACACCTGCTCTTCGATTTGATAATATACAAGACACGTCCTAACATCACTTCCTTACAGCAGGAAATATTCTTTCATTCACAACAAGTCGTTCGCGCCTCTCCCATCAGAGGGACAAATGCTGAAATTATATAGTTCCTCTTTTCGCTCCTGAATTTTCAAACACCGTGATTCTCAAAGGACAGACTCATATTTCAAAAGCATTTTATTCTTTTGAACTCACTTCATTTTCTCTGATGCATGTTTGTGAACGACATTTACTCCCGAATAGAATCATCTGCATGAATAATAATTCGATGCATGATTGCAAGGATTGGAGGCAATTATAGATATGAGAGGGTCGAAAGATAAAATCGAGACCTTTGTCTACATTTCGGGAATCAAGTTTCTAAGTTTTGGGAAGATCAGGCAGTGATAAAAACTTATTCAAAAAAAAAAATGTGACCATCAGAAATCATTTCCATATCTTACCGTTTGTCATCCATTATTCAGGTTAGAGTTTGAATTCTGAAAATAGAAGAATACGAATGACAGAGGTGAATCCTAAGTCTTTTGTAATTTTGCAAGCTTTGTGAAAGTTTCAAAACTAATTCGTCTTCAAGGGAGAAAGTGCTGTTTAGTGTTATTGTTTATAAATCGACGTCACTTATATATGACAATATTGCGGGCACCAAGTTTTCAGATTATATAATTACTCACGATTCATTGACCTTACTTTTCGAATGTAAGGTAGAGGTCTGAATAGTAATCCTGCAATGCAATAACGCAGTTACCTGCACCAGAGTAATCAGGTTAAACGAGAGAGCTTTCAACAGGAAATTGCCTTGAAGATAGCAGACTTGCATTACGAGGATTGCGAACTGTCCAAATAATTGCTTGAATATTTTTTATTGACATTGATATAAAGTATCTTAGTAAGTAAAGACAGATTAAATTATTTTCAAGGAAAATATGATTCCCAAATCTGAGCGGATGCAAGATTAAGTTGATCAAACATTCAGCTGAATGTTTGATAAACTTAATCTTTCATCCTCTCAGAGAGTCTTCTCAGTAAACGAGTGGCGTGATTTATTTTATTATTTCTTTCGAATTTATTTGGTGGTTGTTTGAAATGAGTCACGAAGATGATGTCTATTGTTCAGATTACCGAACTGTTCAGCTTTACGTTTTATTCCTCCAGGCTAATGTATGATCTTTATCCTATTCGGAAAAAAAAATATATATATATATATATATATATATATATATATATATATATATATATATATATATATATATATATATAGAGAGAGAGAGAGAGAGAGAGAGAGAGAGAGAGAGAGGAGAGAGAGAGAGAGAGGTGAGAGAGAGAGAGAGAGAGAGAAGAGAGCGAGAGAGAGAGAGAGAGAGAGAGAGAGAGAGAGAGAGAGAGAGGTTGTTCATCCTTTCGACCTTAAAACTAATTAAATTGACGAAATGATTAGGTGGAATATGACAAAATGCGTGACTTCAGAACGACAGCCGGATACCAGAAGCTACAAGAGAATGAGGCTGCGTGACCCCTTTCTGATAGACGCTGAATAAAGAACAATTCGTCATAGTTGCTGAAAAAAAAAAAAATCGAAGCAGGACAAATAGAAGTCCGTTTAATGAAGAGGGCCACGGCGTCCTAGAAATTACTATTTTACAGTTTACAGCGGCTGACTAACTCGTTCTAGGGAGACTGGGAGCCGGATACGAAACCGAGAGTTAAAATGTGGATCCTTCCGACATTACCAAAAGGTCTTTCTTACATGGATTCCCGAAGATCTAAGTTTTCTTCTTCAAATCGTGAATAGATTTTTTTTTACTTTGTAAACGCATGAGTTCTAAATCTTAATATGAGCTCTTGCTAATCGAAGTCGAAAACAAAGAAATACCATTCACTGTTTGTCGTATTATTAGTCGATAAAGTCAAAATTATAGAGACGAAACTACAAAAGAAATCAAGTATATGCGGCATGACGAATGCAGTACAATCTGAGCGGTTACTTTTTAATATATTCTTTTACAGATTAGGACATCTGCATGCTAACAGAACCAAACTGCACGACAGAGAGAGAGAGAGAGAGAGAGAGAGAGAGAGAGAGAGAGAACGAGAAGAGAGATGAGAGAGAGAGCGAGAGAGAGAGAGAGAGAGAGAGAGAGAGAGAGAGAGAGATGTTCGGAGGAGAAAGAGTCATTTCTTGAGCGCAGAGTGAATTGAATTCTTGTGTTTTCAACGGGCCATAATTCGCGAGGAGGCGCCGGGGTCAGAAGTGGTGGGATAAGATGAAGTTACGTTTCTGGGGAAGACTCCGGAAAGAGTTTCACCGCTGAGTTCATGTTGTGTGCGCGGTTTTGCTCAACCAGTGTTTATCCAATTCTGATTTTCCAAGTCACAATACCTCAAACTTATGACAGGCTGAAATATATTTTCTTTTTGTCATGGAGTTTGCATATATGTATAATCTATTATATAAATGAGCCCTTTGTTGGCTGAGTCGGTTGAGCTTCAGACTGTCACTCGATAGGCCGGAGTTCAATTCCCCCGACCGGCTGATGAAGAGTTAGAGGAATTTATTTCTGGTGATAGAAATTCATTTCTCGCTATAATGTGGTTCGGATTCCACAATAAGCTGTAGGTCCCGTTGCTAAGTAACCAATTGGTTCTTAGCCACGTAAAATAAGTCTAATCCTTCGGGCCAGCCCTAGGAGAGCTGATAATCAGCTCAGTGGTCTGGTAAAACTAAGGTATACTTTATTATATAAATGGGAAAACGAGTCCGTTTGTGTGCTTGTTTATTTGTCTGTTTGTTCCAAGTGAACGTCCACACCAGTGAACTGATCAGTAAGAAATGTGGCACAGAGGTTAAGCTAACATAGGGTTCGAACATGGGCTAATTAGATTTTCTTAAAAAGAAAGGGGTTGCAGCTAGGTGCCTAAGGAAGGGACGCTGCAAAGAACCTTGAGTAGTGCTAGTCAGAAGTCCGTGGCAAATGATTCGGAGCTTCGTCGAGGGGATATCATGGACTCAGCTTGTTATCTTTCACTCGAGCGGCGTGTGAGCATTATTGGATTTCGACCGGGCCACAGTTGATGGAAGGGATAATTCGGGAGTGAACGTGACGAGCTTATTTGCCGAGGCGTGAGGGATGATATGTCCCTCTACAAAAAAAAAGGGCGGAGTGCTGTTTTCATCAAAAGCTTTAGGAAGGGGATGAAATTTTGTGCCTCCTAAAATCAAATCGGATTTCGTCATTGTTAGAACCGCGGCTTTGGGAAATGAACGAGTGTATTCACGGTGTTATTTCCTCATTCATTTCACTGTGAAAATTAAAGGTTTGTAAGTATCAAGTCACAAATGTCGTTCAGCATCTCATTCGTTATACCTTGGGAGTAATTCACACCAAGAGTGGACCGGCCAATGAAGAATTAGAGGAATTTATTTCTGGCGATAGAAATTCATTTCTCGCTATAACGTGGTTCCACAATAAGCCTGTAGGTCCCGTTACTAGGTAACCAATTGGTTCTTAGCCATGTAAAATAAATCTAATCCTTCGGGCCAGCCTTAGGAAAAGCTGTTAACCAACTTAGTGGTCTGGTTAAACTAAGGTATATTTAACTTAAACACCAAGGGTGGGGGTGCCTAAAGGCAAGTACTTCTGCCCCTGCCAGAATTAGAGATTCGGTCTGGTTTTAGAGACAACGATAAACCGTTACTTTGACCAGAAGCAGCACTTTCCATTCATAGTTTCCTTGGGTGTAGTGAATTCGATAGTAAAAGATTTTTCTGGATTAATAATCGTGAGTATAAAATAAACCACTTGCATGTACGATAAATTCCACATTATTTATGTTTGTCTTTAAATATTTCTAATAAAAAAAAAGGAAGTAATGTCGTCTTATCATCATGAATGTTAGCTTTTGAGTAAGGCATCAATTACTGACAGAGTTAACAAAATATTCACTGAAATTATTTGCGTTTGAAATTACAATGGCAAAACTTCTCATCGACATATTTTTATTTTTACCTGACTTCCTTCATCGCCCCATTCACAAAGTCACCAACAGTCACGGAAACATAAAATGAAAAGCTTTGTGTCTCAGGTTCATATCTCAGTTCCAGAGGTCCTTTACGCCAGAGGAGGTCGTGCAGTTGGAACTTCTTCAGAAGTTCAAGCGAAGATGCAGTGCATTGCTACCCTAATACTATGCTCCTTATATTTTAATAAGTATTTATCTATTTATTAATGTATTAATTATTTTTTTTAATAAGGGAGATCTCTTCATTCTGTATTTCCCCCTTATCTCCTCCTACTTCTTCCTAATGAACACCATATTCTGAGGAAGCTTGAATATCAAGTCAATGGCCCCTGTTGGGTTGTTCCATATGGGTAGGTTTCATCTTCTGAATTCTACTACTACTACTACTACTACTACTACTACTTACTACTACTACTACTACTACTACTACTAATAATAATAATAATAATAATAATAATAATAATAATAAAACATTGCATAGATGTCAATTTCAAACCTTTGCAATTTCCATGTCCCCTAGTGGGGGGAGAGTGTAGGTGTTAAAAGAAAGATATCCATTCAATTTCTGATTAAATTGTTTAAGCTGTTTATTGAAACAGAAATTAGTTATAAGATGTTGAAGAAGAAAATGTAGCCTCAGGAATAATAATAAGGAAATACGAAATATAAAAATTGTTCTTTAAAATTTTTGAAATGGTCATTTCAGCTAGACTGAAGCCAATGGCGAGGATAAAATTGTTGAAGAGCGGAGATACATCAGACAATATATCTCTCGGAAATATATAATGTGCATTGCTGGTAGCACACGAATCATGTTTTTTACTGTCCCTAATATGACATCCGCCCATGTGAAACTCGATAAGCATAAGAATTTATTTTCTGATCCTCCTCCTTCGCGGATTTCCCAGTAGTCTGGCATGGCTCCAAATGTGTGAATGAATATATATATATATATATATATATATATATATATATATATATATATATATATATATATATATATATATATACAGTATATATATATATTTATAAATATATATATATATATATATATATATATATATATATATATATATATATATATCTTATATAATATGTATATATACATATACATATAGTTATATATATATACTATGTGCTTGTGTCTGTGAGTTTCCATCACACCTGAAACATTTACTAAGCAAAACCTACAGTATGAAGTCGAGTCTTTTCATATATTACAAAATTCTCATTTATTTGCAATTACTGAGTATTTGTGTTGCCGAATGCTCAAGAATCAGAGATCTCTACAGAGCTATTCAAATGCCTAAAACTAAACTTGGAATCCTAGATACTCGTATCTGTCAAGTTTTGTTTATAATAAGATAAAGCCAGAATAATTCTTCCATAATTTTTCATTATATCTTGAGTCACCATCTGTAGGTCTTTTCTAACGGTTGTCAAACATCACTGCATCATGAAAGGCCAAACAGTAACGCTCAGAGGCAAAGCAATTGTTCTTGATATTGTTTCCTGTTCTAAAGATGCAGCCTCAGTCTTCAGTAACCTTAGTGAGACTTTTAAGGAAAATGGTTCTATTTCTGGAAGAAGGGAGAGCGACTCGTTCGCTTTGTCTTCCTATTGGACAAATAAGTAGCTCTTGAGTTAAGAAACACAAATAACACAACACAATAATGGCAAAACTCGAACGTGGGAATCGAGTGCTGGTATTTGTACTTGGCGTCGGCATCAACCCACGCCCCAACGGCAGCCAATTGGTATGCTTGAGCACGACAGAGTCGGTAAGAGGACTCGTCGCTGAAGTCAGAGGCAGTTGTTGTCGGTGGTTCGAGTCCACCAGGTGGCTGACACAAGTCAGTTATAATTCCTCTTTGACATTATATCCGAGGTAGAGCTTATTGGATATTAAATGACATTTGTAGCTTAATGTTTGTGAATAAAAGTGTCACAGTGATATGAAAGAATTAATGTGTATATATATATATACATGAATTCTTTCATATCAACGTGACATTTTTATTCACAAACATTAAGGCACAATTGTCATTTCACATCCAGTAAGCTCTACCTCGGATATATATATATATATATATAATATATATATATATTATATATATATATATATATATATATATATATACATATATATATTATTTTTTTATTGTCTCTGAGGAAAGAGATTGCTTGACAGGTGTTTATTTTTGCTTCTCACCTTACATAAAAGGTACCTTTTCATTTTCCGGAAAAGGTGGAGGTGACGGAATCGAAACGCGGAAGCCAAAAGATAAACTGGAGCGTTGTCCCCCCTCGGTGAGAAAATGGCAAACGAAATATAAAGGCCTTTTGTTCCAGACACCTGCAGCGGAGGAGAAGTGAAAGGACGGATAATCTTCGTAACCTTATACTTCGGGTCACTAGGCCTTCTCCCCACAATGAAACGAGACGCTCGGTCCCCTAAAAGGTGAAAGCTGTGTTTGGCGAACAGCGCTCTTTATACTAAGACTCTCAAAGCATTAACTCTCTGTGACATGTAATACAGAGAGAGAGAGAGAGAGAGAGAGAGAGAGAGAGAGAGAGAGAGAGAGAGAGAAGCACATTAACCGTGCACCATCATCAATTAATTTTTTTTAAATAAATAACATTACGCTTTTCCAGGTAGTTTTTTTGTTAGACAATTTGTGGCCAGTCATTAAGCGGATTAAGCTTTTACCGGATCACATAATCCTCACTAAAAATAAAGCATTATGACTGTGGAACAGGTTTCCATTTTGCTTGGTGAAGAATTATGAATAGGCTTTGTAGCTCTGAATACCAAACACGTGCTTTAAAAGGTGAGGAATAAACTGAGGCATAGGATTTTAAATGTATTTTTAACAATATACCAAATTTGCACTCCAGAGAGAGCCCCTCGGTACTTGCACTAGATCTCACTTTTCTCTTTCGTTTCATATTTTCCCTCATGAAAATTAATAAAGCTTCGTCTCCCGAGTTTTCTGTGAACGATACAAAAATCCTGAAGAACAACATTAACCTGTTAGTCTGACGTAGGGGGATGGGCATCTTTGAATTATATTCCTTCAGAGAAAGCTTTGGTCTGCCATGGAAAGTGAGAAAAAACTTAGTTCTCTGGAGTCGCAGTTTCATTCCTTGGTCACCTTATCGCTTCTGAGGACGCCGTTCCTAACTTAAGCTAAAGCGAAAGATGATTGCTGAATATGTTCAGATACTGTTAACAAAATCAAAGCTCTCTTCAGATATTTTATAATGAAGCAAACAGTCATCAAAATATATGAATACATGATGAATTCAGTTTCTTAAATAGTGGAAAGATACCAGGGAGGAAGCGTGGTTCCATCTCTCCGAGACAAGGAGAGGTTACAGGTGGCTCTTTCATAAGGAGCATTACAGCTCCATTCATCGGAGATGCAGGCATCACTGTACAGAAGCAGCTTCTAATTTTCAACCCTTTACTTTACCTCCATCCCCGACCCCTTTCTTTATGGAACTGAGAACTTTTCGTCCAACGACAGCAAGGCAGAGAGATCCAAAAAACAAACTGATCGATGTACAAGGGTCTAAAGATGGAGTTGGACGAAAACTTCGCAGTTTCACAAACGTCCTCCTTTCACTGTCTTAAGCTGAATGGGGAAAGGTGCCCCAGTGCTTGACTTGACAGCCTTAACTTTACAAATCAATCAATTTCCCTTTATCAAAAATTAAAACCACAATCACGATGGATTTTCCGACTTTCTGAAGATAAAAAAAAAAAACATACATCCACCGAGCAATGAGAAGTCATTCCTTACCTGGGAACCCAATAGCATTTCAGACAAGAGTCTATTGAAGCCCTCATGCTCAGACACAGCTTTTAAGAATATTGGAATGCATCCGCGATATTGCCGTGGGAATTGACTGCTGAAGAGCAATATATATGTGAGTTCCGAATACCCAGAACTTCTCAAACGATGAGAGATGAAATGCAATGCCAAGGGACTGATCAGGAAGAGAAGTTTCTTCGCTGATAACAAACTTTTCAAGACAGTGGGCGTCATTGGGTACAGATGTATTACTTAACGTGAAGCGTCCGATGAAATACAATAAACAGAGAGAAAATGAAATTAGACATAGACATAGATGCGATAGGAATTAATTATATTTATACTTTTTATTATTTTGGGAGAGGGGCCTGTAATGATATACACATAGATGTAGAAGGAATTAGCTTGATGAAAACAAGATGTGACCAACGTGATGACGTGTGTAAAGATAATAACAGCATTATATCTAGTTACGAGTAAGTATGATTGTACATTAGCCTCCATTCAGACTGTATATGTTTCAGGCAATTCTAACCGGAAATCTTGATTGTTATTTTAGCGGAGTTTTTAATGAACTTGCAAAATGAAAGTAGTTTTAAAACATCAAACAAACTTCTGTTATATTCAGTCAACACTCTGGAATGTTGTAAGTTTCATGACATTTGTTACATTTTACTAAACTCAAATTGACTTTTAAGGCTACAACAATCAGATATTTTCCCAACTTTCCATTCGCTATTTATTCTCATGAATAACTGAATACCTTCGTTTTTATTCTGTAATAATTTAGTCCCAATATTCTGCCGCACAGTTACCCGAAAAATGGAAAGTATGAATCAACAGCGTCTCTCGTCTCAGAACGAGATATCATAAAAAGAAACATTTCTCCAGGGATCTCGCAAGTTGCAATTATACTTTTTAACACTTCCGCAGCCTCTTGCATGAAGTAAGAATTGCATCAGGAAACTCCTCACGCCGTCTGACTGAGATATTCCAAGGACGACTCTCGGCGAAGGACGCTGCTTCTTGCGAAAGTTGAGAAATGCTCTGTAAGGTTGCATAACGAGTCCTTCGAGTGTTCAGGATATAAAAAAATAAAAACCATAACTTCTGACGCTCGATATATTTTCCCGAGCAATCCCAGGATATGTGATAAATTCATTTTTTTATGAATGAGGGCTGACGGTATCTTGTCCCTGTACAGATAAAAGCAGAGGTAGATTTTGGTGAGGATATTGATATTTTTATAATATGGATCTGGGATGGGACCTAATCAACCAAAATAATGATAATAGCAGCCATGATTCCCATGACAAAAGTACTGCAGAAGATGGATGCTGGGTACCAACTCAAGAAAGGAGGCAACAGAATTAACCATCTGATGTTCATGGACGACATCAAGCTGTGTGGTATGAGCATCAAGGAAATAGATACCCTAATCCAGACTGTAAGGATTGTATCTGGGGACATCAGGAGGGAGTTTGGAATAGAAAAATGCCTCTTGGTCAACATAAAAAAAGGCGAAGTAACAAGGTCTGAAGGGATAAAGCTACCAGACGGGAATAGCATCAAACACAAAGATCAGACAGGGTACAAATACCTGGGAATAACAGAAGGAGAGGATATAAAACACCAAGAGATGAAGGACACGATCAGGAAAGAATATATGCAGAGACTTAAGGCGATACTCAAGTCAAAAGTCACCGCCGGAAACAGGACGAACGCCATAAACATATGGGCAGTACCAGTAATCAGATACAGAGCAAGAATAGTGGAGTGGACGAAGGCTGAACTCTGCAGCATAGACCAGAAAACTAGGAAACACATGACAGTGCACAAAGCACTACACCCGGGAGCAAATACAGACAGACTATACACAACACGAACGAAAGGGGGGAGAGGGCTACTAAGCACAGAGGACTGCGTCAACATCGAGAGCAGAGCACTGGGGCAATATCTGAGAACCAGTGAAGACGAGTGGCTAAGGAGCGCGTGGGAATAAGGACTGATAAAAGTAGACGAACACCCAGAAATATACAGAGGCAGGAGTATGAAAAGCAGAACAGAGGAATGGCACAACAAACCAATGCACGGACAGTACATGAGACAGACAAAAGAACTGGCCAGCGATGAAACATGGCAGTTGCTACAGAGGGGAGAACTCAAGAAGGTAACAGAAGGGATGCTAACAGCGGCACAAGATCAGGCCCTAAGAACCGGATATGTCCAAAGAACAATAGATGGAAATAACATCTCACTCATATGCAGGAAGTGCAATGTGAAAGATGAGACCATAAACCACATAGCAAGCGAATGTCCGACGTTTGTGCGAACCTGTACAAAAAAAAGGCATGATTCAGTAGCAAAAGCCCTCCGCTGGAGCCCGCGCAAGAAACACCAGCTAGCTTGCAGTAATAAGTGGTACGAACACCAACCTGAGGGAGTGATAATAGAAGTAAGAAGGATGTGGGATATGACAGTGGAAATTGTACCCCTAATCATAGGAACACTAGGCACAAGCCCAAGATCCCTGAAAAGGAATCTTGAAAAACTAGATGACGAAGTAGCTCCAGGACTCATGCAGAAGAGTGTGCTGCTGGAAACGGCGCACATGTAAGAACAGTGATGGACTCCTAAGGAGGCAGGAAGCAACCCGGAACCCCCTACAGTCTACACTATAAAAACCACCCAGTCGAATATGGATGATTGTGATACACCCCCCTTAAAAAAAAATAATAATAGCTTTAATCTTTTTTCCAACACTTTATAAGCATACACTATTTTCACCAAATTAGACAGTAAGGCAGTTGACAAATAATTAAAAACTTCATCATCGTACATCTACTAATCCTGGCCTGTAATGCAGGCTAATGCCCAAAGTAAGTATACCTTAGTTTAACCAGACCACTGAGCTGATGAACAGCTCTCCTAGGGCTGGCCCGAAGGATTAGACTTATTTTACATGACTAAGAACCAGTTGGTTACCTAGCAACGGGACCTACAGCTTATTGTGGAATGAATTTCTATCACCAGAAATAAATTCCTCTAATTCTTCGTTGGCCGGCCGGAGATTCGAACTCGGGCCCTGCAGAGTGCTAGCCGAGAACGGTGCCGACCAGTCCAACGAGGAATAGGCTAATGCCCAGGTCACAGTCCAGGCTTAGGAGAAATAAGCCGTTGACGATCTTTTGAGTGCGTTTTTTAATTATTTGGTTTCTTGAAGATGGAGGCAGACGAGCCTCTGAAAAGCTTGGAAACAAAGAATCTCCCCTTTTGAACCTTCCATATTATTGAGGGGTCTCGCGTTACACCCTGTACATGGCTGGTGATACGTGTGGCCACAGAAAGAACATTCATCAATATTTAGTCTATCTGTTGTCACTTTGCTATCCGTGTAGACACCCTGGGATTACGTATGTAATCAACGGATAGGTTTGCTGAAATCAAATGGGTGTTATAGACTAATACACACAAAACAAAGCCACTCCAACATCTTCTAAAAACATAACAGACACCTCACACGTCTCGAACTGTCGACCTACCCGCCCAGTTCTCCTCGCTGCTGGGAGAAAGGGAGCTGGGGATTTGGTAACATGTACACATTCGCTACCGGGGTCTAAGCGATGTCAGGAAGGGCAGCCGATCGAGGCTACGGCCTACCCCACCGCCAAATAAAAGTCCTTCAAAAGAAGGCATCGTGCTTACCCCATATAAAAATGGGAAAAAAACCACGTTAAAAGCGAAAAAAAAAACGAAGAAGTCTGTCTGTTGTCAAATTTTTCTCTTTAATCATCAAAGTTTTTACACATTTCAATAGAGATTTAGTTTTTTCTTTTGTAAATTTAATTTTACGCATTTATGATCTTATTGATTCTGTTTTGTTTTTAAGCAGGATTATTCCACATTTCTTGGGGGTAGATTCCACGTATCAATAAGACATGAGGCTTAAATTTTAAAAGAGGCACATTTCAAAGTTAGGTGTCTGTTAAATGTATAGGCCTACGTTTGCAAAATTCACGCAGGAAACCAATACCTGTCAGTCAAAACGTCTGCAGTAATTTTTTTTGGTTGGCTGCGATTCCAGAAGCAAAATAAAATTTTTCATTTTGCTTGCTTGCCTCTATAAATGAAATAAAAGCAAAAATAAAACTGAGGATCCTTAAAAAAATATATTTTATAATAGGGTATTGTCGATAAAGGAAAAGAAGAATGATTAATTTTAATTTTGAGAATATGTCATATTTGGTCAGCATCAGTTATGATAAACGTTGTTTTTTGGTTGCATGCAAGTTAAATATACTGTAGGTATTTCCATGTAACTCCCATCTTTTATTGTAAGTAGTCTGAATAGCTGCTATTGTTTGTTGGGTCCTCTCTCTCTCTCTCTCTCTCTCTCTCTCTCTCTCTCTCTCTCTCTCTCTCTCTCTCTCTCTCTCTCTATATATATATATATATATATATATATAGATAGATAGATAGAGAGATAGATAACTGCTAAAAATCTTGAAGTCTTCAAGGACCACGCAATGCTTTCAGTTTTTCATTGCACAATCCACCGTATATTTGAATCCGACCACAAAACTATGTATGAAAGAGTCTTCCAATGCTGTTGTACCTATCTGCAATTATATCTGTAGACAGGCTTCAGGGCCCCGATGAAATTCATGAAGCCAGCAGCTTCGATGACACAGAGGAAACATGGCTACGTAACTACGATGAATTCCTCGGATATCCTGGCTTCGTCAGAGATGGAATTTGAACAAAGAGCAATATCTTTAACATCACAGTGCGCGCTCGTGTAAACTGATACCTCAGGTTTACCGATAATTGACAAAAATTTCCATTGGCAAGGACGCTAGTGAGGTAGGTGGTATATATGGTAATTCGTAATACGAGGTTAAAATTTCACTTCACATAAATATCAAGGAGAATGATTTATGGATAACGAGATGCTTCAAATACTGGTAGAATGAAGTGTCAATGTACTGTATACATCCTTCTTTGCCGATTCAGATATACAAATAGCCATGCACATCACATTAGTGCATATGAGTTATTTAATGTCACTTTCAGTTAGATGAAAATGAATGAATGTTGACTGTACGAAAAGAAATTCTATTTCCACCACCAAAAACAAGCAAAGGAAAATACATCATTGTATGAAGTGGCTGTTGAGAACTTTTGAAAGAGATTTTGTCGCTGTTACAAAGTAAGCAAGCGCCGGGGTTTCGAGGAACAAGCGCGGCAAACTTCTCAGCTATTCTGGTGTAAATTTCCACAGTACATGCACCTCCTATTTTCAGCAAGTAATGAACGTCTCTCTCTCTCTCTCTCTCTCTCTCTCTCTCTCTCTCTCTCTCTCTCTCTCTCTGCCAGAGTACCAGATTACCCATTTGGATGACGGAGAGGAGGCAGCATGCAACCAAGTATGCCATATGGCCCAGATACATTCTCCAAGTATCATAATGAACTTGGGCCATTTGTATGTTTTATGGGAGGTGATTCGAATTCTCGATTGAGAGCGCAACTGCGGCTGGCGTGTTTTTCAAACTCTGCGAGACAAGAAGCTCTTCCATAATGAGTAAGGCGATAGAATTTCCCATTTCTTCAGTGCACAGAGCAAAGCTTGTGACAGGAGACATTATTATTTTTTTTTTTTTCTAAGCGTGCCTGTCTTTTCTCTGATGCTACGATTCTTTTCTTGCAGAACGGAACGGCGTGGTTACATTTACATGCAACTCTAGAAGCAATAAGTATATTCACACATGCACAGTTGCATACATGCTTAACAGATGTAACTGTGTGAAACCTATATGCTTAAATGGCTGGGATAACGATAAGCCACCGTCGTGAAATTCTCTTTAGGTGAAATATAGTACTGTCATCTCAGTACTTGAGCAAATATTTTCAATTTATTCTTTAGAGAGGAACTCGAAAAATATCTCACTCGGAACATATGCCACAGACAACTCTCTCTCTCTCTCTCTCTCTCTCTCTCTCTCTCTCTCTCTCTCTCTCTCTCTCTCTCTCTCTCTCTCTCTCTCTCTTAAATCTTTAAGTTAGTTTGTGCAATTTTTATTATCCCGTTGAGTGCAATGGAAGATTGCTAACTGCGTCCCGATTATGCAGGTTTCTTGTCTGCAAGATTGACGATGTCTCTTGACAGCTGACCTAGCCCTCACCTTGTCACCATGGGGCGGAATCTTAAATTAAAAACTGTGATTATTGTCATTCGATGAATTTTATTTTCCCAACTATTCTTTCATGCTCAAGCCCAGATGCGAAACTTACTCAAATATTTCCTTGAAGTGTTGACGATCTTAAGAGCTGAGAGTATTGTCTTCTTACAAACAAGCAGAGAACAGGAATCAGTGCTTCGACCATTTGTTACCTTGAATTCAAACTGCGATACGCAGAGTCTTTTACCTGGCTTTTTGCGTTGAAGTCGTTGATAAGAAGATAAAAAGATGAAAGATGTTTAATATACAAATTAAAACTAGAAGGAATCATTGACCATTAAATTAAATCTTAACATATATTGAGATAACATTACAGACAATTACTTCGAACTGTGAGGTACAGTGTACTTATAATTTATGCGCTATACATTGTGTCCTCCTGAATCTCCTTTAAGCCTTTATCCTTTATCTCTTGAACCAAAATCCTCGGCGTTCTCAGTGTGGTGGTCCTGTCTCAGTCACGACTAATATTGCAGGCTTAAATAACCTCCAGTTGATGTTCAATATTATTTTCTATTAAGCTCCAAAAATGATTAAACACTATAAAATTTCAAAAGGTATAAAGGAGATCGCGGTTTCTGAAAGGTTGTTTTATCTGCAAATGGTTACGTTTATGCATATCCTTCCTCTCAGCTTATCTTTGATGTACAATGGATGCTTCATTTCTTGGTGGGGTACTGAAACAAATCGTGTTGTCCCAGCAGGATCCTCAGGCGTGTCCAAGATCCAGAGGAGAGGGATTCACCGTGCCGTGGGCACATCAGGACGAGAAAGACCATGATCCTATCAAAACTTACAGCAGTCGTGCCAGTTTCACGTGCGTCTGAACACTGCCGAAGTGGTGAAGGTGCAATTCATTGCTATCTATAGGAGAAACATAATATCTAACCGCCTTTTAAGGCAATGCTTCCTCCCTTGACTAGCAGAGGAATCTGCCGTCCCTTTTGTACCTCGTACCAGAAATTACCGGATCTCTCTCTCTCTCTCTCTCTCTCTCTCTCTCTCTCTCTCTCTCTGTTACAGTAGAGGCGAAAGACCTTAAATAATATGACCATTTTCAACTCGGGCCTAATATTATTCATTCAGTCACATTGATGAAGATGATATATTTATGTACGGATGCCGGTGTAAGTATGATCAATTGTTAAAACACCCTAATTTAACTTATTTTTCATTTGGGATTCACTCTTTTCATTTATTATCTCCTCATACGAAATCGTTCACGTAGTTTGAAAATAACTATCATAATAAAAAGAAGTAGTCCAGCACATAGTTAGCCAGCTTTATTGGTAGATAACTCGGAGAAGTTCGTCAGTATAGATAATTGTAATGCTAACTCGTTTCACTTTGAAAATCTGCAAATCAAAAATTTCCTAATAATTCCTTCTGATAGTAAATAACAAAATACGTATAATTATTGTGCCAGTCTCTTCTCTCTCTCTCTCTCTCTCTCTCTCTCTCTCTCTCTCTCTCTCTCTCTCTCTGTATATGGCAGCAAATCCCGAGTAAGGACCGTAATTGCAGGATTAAATGGCTGCCCACTAATCTTGCATGAGTTTATATACCATGTTCAATGCCAATGTTAGTTATATAAATGTACTCAAAACTCTCTTTCTCTTCGATTTCTGGCAGCAATGTATCATAAAGGCCACGATTGAAAGTAATTAAGAACGCTTTTTAAATCTGAACATTAATAAACACCACATCACATTTCCGGAGGTCTTAACACAACGTATCTGGAACGGTTAATTTCACTGGTCAACACAAGTAAAAAAAATGCTCCGAAGTTTCTTCGGCGCAATCAAGTTTTCTGTACACCGTATAATCAAGGCCACCGGAAACAGATCTATCTTCCGGTGGTCTCGGTATAATGCTGTATGAGCCACGGTCCATGAAACTTTAACCAAGGCCAGGTGGTGGCCTAGCCTATATCGTTGCCAGACTCACGATTTATATATATATATATATATATATATATATATAAATATATATATATATATATATATATATATATATATATATATATATATATATATATATATATATATATATATATATATATATATATATATATATTGTTTGTGTGTGTGTATGAAATAGACTTTACCTGCCCTTAAACGATACTTTTTGGTAACTGCTTTATCTCATGGTATTTACACTTCATTTAATCCAACATTTCCCAGTGACAAGAGAGAGTCTGTTCGACGACTATGTCAGCCGCTCCAACGGTCCAGTAAGCCCTGTCTTATGATCGTAAATGGACGCCAGTGGAGAGAGAATGGTGGATGAGCAACTGAATCAGAGAACCATAATGCATTTCTGACGTGAATGCAGTCTTGGATCAATGAAGTGATCATTTTGAAGGTCTCGAACTCTCGCCATACCCGCGCAATAACTTCTCGCTGCTGGGAAGAAAGGGCGTTGGGTCGGGTATGATACATGAAACATACGCTACCGGGGTCTAAGCGATGTCAGGCAGGGCAGCCGATCGAGACCACAGGTCTACCCCAAAGCCAAATCAAAAAAGTCCTTCAAAAGAAGGCATTGTGCTTACCCCATACAAAAATGGGAAAAAAGCACGTTAAAAAAAAAAGAAGAAGTTGAGTGTGGATGATGAAATGAAGAGCTAGACTGAAAAGGATTGGTGTAAGTATGAAAACATAGAAAAAAAAAAGAAAGCGGAGTAAACAAAGTTATTAAAAAAATCTAGACTAGCAACCACTGTACGTCGAATAGAGAGACCTTACTAAGAGAGCAGCATCTGCGAACGCCAAGATGAATTAGGAGAAAAGCTCGGGCGTTCAAACATCCACGGCATGCGAAGTAATAAAAGCTCTAATACGATGTAGGCGTTCGCTTATTGTGTGAGGAGCGTTGCCGTTTCTGGGATATCGCTGGAACTGAATGATAATGCCATTTGTGCTGAAGATCTCGTTTTGAACTCTTTCACGTCCCAAGAGCTTCTTCAGTCGTCTCGTTAACGACGTAAGGACCGTCTTCCTCTGCGCAGCGCAGTTCTCCGTCTTGTATGAATTCCCTGTTAGCTGTCGTCACATTTCTCCCTTTTTTTATGATTTATCTTCTTCCTGAATATCACCACCATCTGTTGCTCATTCTGAGACAGAGAAGTTGTCGTTCCAAAGAACAGGGAAAGGTTTCGTCACTTATTTTTCTTATGGATTCTTATGCTTGTCGTGATAAGCGTAGCCAAAATAGCGCGAGGGACTTCGGAGAGGTAATTGTGGCTATGAATATTTCATACACAAACACACACATACACCAGAACATGCGTTTAAAGTATATGCATATGTATGTTTTAAAAATATATAGTTTTCTTCTGTAGAGAATAATTTCCCAAATTAAGAAATTCTCATGCAAAGTTACAATAGAGAATAATTTCCAAAAATAAGAAATTCTCATGCAAAGTTACAACGTTATCTCTCCCTCTCTCTCTCTCTCTATCTCTCTCTCTCTCTCTCTCTCTCTCTCTCTCTCTCTCTCTCTCTGTGTGTGTGTGTGTGTGTGTGTGTGATGATGATGTCAAGTGAATCTTGTAACACTTAAAATTAACCGGTTTCCTAAACTTCCCGTGAATTTCAAAAGCATAGCAAGAGTTCCAAGAGTGTTGGAACTGATATCGGCTGGGAGCAATTCCCTCGAACGCATGTGATTGCAGAGAATATTTCTGGCTCCAGAGGATTAGCCCTTTGGCCGTTTCATGCTGGAAAACAATCTCTCTCTCTCTCTCTCTCTCTCTCTCTCTCTCTCTCTCTCTCTCTCTCTCGTTTGGGTGGCAGTTTTATGATTTGGTTTTATTTATCATTGAAATCCGTGGGTATTCAGAACGATACAGAACAACGATTTTTAATTTGAACAAAGATGTTTCGAAATAGTCTCTTGCTTTTTGTACTTCCACTGTTTACCCATTTTTTCCAGGGTTGTTAATATTTCTTCATTTGTGGTGTTTTAGAAGATTTAGCCTGATTCTTTGATACGTTGGATCCAATTTCTCCTTTAAGACTCTCAGTTAATTTAATGGGTTGCACAGTTGTCATTTCTCCTTAAAGACTCTCAGTTAATTTAATGGGTTGCACAGTTGTCATTTCTCCTTAAAGACTCTCAGTTAATTTAATGGGTTACACAGTTGTCATTTCTCCTTAAAGACTCTCAGTTAATTTAATGGGTTGCACAGGTGTCATTTCTCCTTAAAGACTCTCAGTTAATTTAATGGGTTGCACAGTTGTCATTTCTCCTTAAAGACTCTCAGTTAATTTAATGGGTTACACAGTTGTCATTTCTGCTTAAAGACTCTCAGTTAATTTAATGGGTTGCACAGGTGTCATTTCTGCTTAAAGACTCTCAGTTAATTTAATGGGTTGCACAGGTGTCATTTCTCCTTAAAGACTTTCAGTTAATTTAATGGGTTGCACAGGTGTCATTTCTCCTTAAAGACTCTCAGTTAATTTAATGGGTTGCACAGTTGCATAATTCGTAAATGTCACGGTACCTGATTTTGCTCCATTTGGAACAGAAAATTAAATTCTGCAAAGATGTCTCGTTTCTCTGAGAGAGAGAAAAAAAAATTTTGTACAAAAATATTTAGATTATACAGTTAGGTCGTTCCAGTGACATCTTGATTTGCCAACTTACTTTCACTTATTTTTTAAATTTTTAACTACATCCAGAAAATCTGCAAGAAGTTAATTGCCTCACAGGCATATAACCGATGTTAGTTGCAATTTGTCTTTCTTCAAAAACTAACACAGATGTAATATTTCGCATGGCTTAATCTTACCGCTTCTCATGCACTGAAAGCGGCTTTGAAAAAATGGACTAATGAACTGTGAGATTTAATCAGTGCGTAAGGAAGGAAATATTGCGTCTTCAGGCACAATCGCTTCAATCCTAAATACATTAGATATTCAAACTTCTGAAATCTTAAAGCATGATTACCTCATTAACTAAACCATTCGTAACGAATACGGGAATACAGCCATTCGGACAATACGTAGTCGACTGTATCCCGGAATTGACTTGCATGTGTCGTGACTGTGACTCTGGTTTCCGGAACAGAAGTCACTCATTTTGTACAACTCTATATCAGACCTTGAAAATTCATGTTCAAAGAGGCTTATCAAAAACTACATGAGTGGCTTTAGGAATTACAAACAGTCCCCCTTGTCTCTCTCTCTCTCTCTCTCTCTCTCTCTCTCTCTCTCTCTCTCTCTCTCTCTCTCTCTCTCTCTCTCTCATTGCTAGTAAATTCATTCGGACAGAAGAAGTCATCAGTATATAATTGTCCTAACCGCAAGTGTCGAAGAAAACTCAACATTTTGTTAGCGAGAAAAATATCACCATTTTTTCTCGTCAGTAGTTGATGGATATTTTCTAATACCAAAGTTTTTTTTTTTTTTTTTTTAAGAAAACAATTTTAAATGTGGAAGGACAAATGAACAGTTGAGGAATTTGGTTCAATTATCATATAAATTATGAAGAGTTATTCCGTTCGAATTTTGAAATCACATCCTACCAAAGATCGGAGGGCTTAAAGGTCAAGGGTCATAGTAATAAAAAATAAAGAAAATTAATTAAAATGAAGACTAGTTTCTGGTATTAGACATACACACACACATATATATACATACATACATATATATATATCTATATATAATATATATATATCTATATATCTATATATCTATATATATATATATATATATATATATATATATATATATATATATATATATATATATATATATATTATACTAAAAGGACCTCATTCTAACTGGATGTCATTTGATACCATCCAGTTTGAATGAGGTCCTTTTAGTAATTCTACTAATGCACAGAACAATTGTGTAGTTGATAAAGTTAATATATATATACTGTATATATATACACACACACACACACACACATATATATATATATATATATATATATATATATATATATATATATATATATATATATATATATATATATATATATATGTATATTGTGAAGTGTACTATTCCTATTTATTCTACCTGCATAAGAAACATTACAATAAGAACTCTGCTTACATATCAATCAATCATTCCTTGTGGCACCCACGGTGGTGCATAGGGCCTCGATGAGCTCACGCCACCACAATCTGTCCCGGGCTTCGATATATAAAGATCTAATGTTATAAGGGGGCTGCCGAAAGAATTATTTTGTTCTTGTCGAAAGTATGTATTTTCTAAACCTGCTTACACGCGAAGTTAAACACAAAACTAGACGCCAGTCGAGAACTTCCAAAATGTGTCGTAACTTCCGAAAGGCAGATTAGAAATGCGGCCGAGATGCTGTGGCTTAAGTTCTCAGACCCATTGAAACTGCTGGCCATTTCTCCAAGTTTCTTAGGTACGTTTCAATGTAACAGAAAGAAAGGTACGTAATGCTTGTTTAATCCTACTGTGCAGAAAACTTGATATTTTAGATTACTTAGTACACTAAAGAAGATTTTTTTTTATATTGAAATAATTATTGTCACTTGTGAAAAATAAATTTTTCACCCCCAATTTTTTTTTTTTTTTTGTAATTCCAAATTGGAATGTACTGTTTCGTAAATAACGTCCGGCAGTATTATTCATGATGGATAGCAATGAATTTAGAGCTTAATTTATTGTACTTCACGATAACCTTTCATGTTTAAATTATAGGTGTCTGTTATAAATACGATTGTAAGTAATTTTGAAACTTCTCTCATTACTGTAATGAGTTTAAAATAGTTCATTCATCCATACACAGATTTACTGCTGCCTAAAAAACACTTTTATCCTTTTTTTATTATTAAAATGTACATTTTTTCCTGTTAACTGTTGATTTTGATTACCACCGAATTTTATGAGATCACACTTTTAGTACAAAATTTTTCATTACAATTGGGTAAATAAGATTTTCGTTTTCACATGTTGTTTTGTGACGTTTCTTTCAATTTAGAGCAATGCATTTACAAACATTTCCTTTCGTACAGAATTGACCCGAGGAATCATTTGGAGGAGAGAATAGGTGAGCACGCTCTCTCTCTCTCTCTCTCTCTCTCTCTCTCTCTCTCTCTCTCTCTCTCTCTCTCTCTCTCTCTCTCTCTCTGTAGCAGAAACTTGTTGAAGCTTCTCTTCTCTCTGTGGCTTAACTAATGACTTCCCGGCTGTATATCATCTTCCATTAAATGGAATTAATTCTCTTTTTGTTTCTAAATAAGTAACAGACGGAGATTTTCTGTTTATCTGCTTGATACCAAACTGGTGTGTCTGGAACAATAACAAGTAAAGAATGCGCCGAAGTTTCTTCGGCGCAATCGAGTTTTTTGTACAGCGTATAATGCTGTATGAAGCTCTCGACGTGCCGCAGTATGAAACTCTCGGCTACGACCGGGCAGCGCTTATTTGCTCCCAGATGCAGTCAAGATAGAATGCGTTGGCAGCTGGCACCTCTAGCGGTGCCAGACACACGATCCATGGCTAAACTTAACCTTAAATAAAATAAAAACTTCTGAGGGTAGAGGGCTGCAATTTGGTATGTTTGATGATTGGAGGGTGGATGATCAACATACCAATTTGCAGCCCTCTATCCTCAGTAGTTTTTAAGATCTGAGGGCGGACAGAAAAGTGCAGACACACAGATACAGTCGGCACAATAGCTTTCTTTTACAGAACATTAAAATGTAACACTGAGTCAAAATGCTTCCAGATGGGTTGTTATTTACTGTGAAAACTTGCGTTTGATACTTTCCGAAGGTGTGCATGTGTTTTAGAGAGAGAGAGAGAGAGAGGAGAGAGAGAGAGAGAGGGAGAGAGAGAGATCATTGCTATCCGTTTTTTTTGAAATTGCTATGGTATTTATACATTTTTGTATAATAAATCTTCTCTCTTTATTGTTCATTCGTTAAGTCCTTGTGCATTTAATTTTTAAGTTATTCTGAAAAACATTTTTTCCAGGATACTAAACCAGGTCAGATGACAATCAAATATTTACTTAAAAAAAAAAAAGACGAATAGAGACAGGTTTTTCAGAATTTTATCTGGCTGTCAGAGTTCGGAAATCGTGCAAAATAAACTATCGCTGCTTCCAGCGTCATACTTTTGCCAGAGGTCATTCCTATTTAATTTGAATTTGAGATTCTGTGTTTTGGGCGGCGGTGGGCAGGGGGAGATGGATGTTAGATTACTAGAAAACAAGGTCCAGAAAAATGTATATTTCTTTATTATTTCAAGTGACCTCCTGGCACGAAAAAAGACAAAAAAACTGACCTTCCTTCTATTCTATTCTTTAATGACACTTTTTCTTGAAAATTTCCGTACTAGTGATTTTACACCTAATTTTATTATGCATGTTTATCGAAAAGGTATGCAACTGAAACTATAACATTAACCTACTATTTATAGCATTCATCAATTCTCGAGCAATGTCAAAACTTGAGTTGTGACCATTGTGGAGAAATTTAATCACAAATAGTTCCTCGTGTGTATATATATATATATATATATATATATATATATATATATATATATATATATATATATATATATATATATGTGTGTGTGTGTGTGTGTGTGTGTGTGTATGTGTATGTGTGAAATTTCTTACAGAAGCGAGAACAAGCTCATGTGATATCTGTGCAAAAATATTTAAGTGCAAAAGAACTACAGGAGAGTGAGTAATTTTTTACTGGAATTATGTCTCCAGCACCAACTTGTCTCCTTACTGCACTAGTAAATTTTTGTCGTCTTGAATAAATAAAATATGAGATCTGTAAGATAATTCATTATGTGTTGATTAAAATTTAAAGAAATTAAACTCCCAACGTTTACAGATTAGTTCTAAAAAAAAAAAAAGTCTAATGACATTTTTGTAAAGTGACCGAAACATCAGCGTTTCTCGAGCTACAGCAGATTCTGTAGAATTCTACTAAAATGAACAGACTTTCTCTTTTCCATTAAAAATTTGGCAAACATAGACAGTTTTTTTTTTCCGTTGTGCTGCAACAAACAAAAATCGAGGATATTTTCTTTGCGATTTCAGGAATATAATATGCGCTTTATTCTTTTGAGCTACGAGGCTCCCCATAATTTTATAACATTAAATTCCATTCATAAAAATAACTGCATGTTCGACGGATAGAGGTTTCAACAAAATATCTGTTTTCGTAGACTTTTTCGTAGTGAGATATCACCATCAAGGCTGCTTTCTTCTAAAAATGTAATTAAACAGTTTTGAAGATTGTTTGAGAAACCTGCAATTAGCAGCTTTGGTTTCATTTTCATCACTTTCATGGAAAGGCAAGAGAATCTTATTACAGTAAAGTACTAATATCAGGTGAAATGTATTTTGATCGTCGATGGAAATTTGCCATTACAGTTTTGGTGCAAAAAGAGAGTAAAGAATTCGTTTTGGGATTCATGATTCCAGCTCTGAAAATGATTATTTGAATTTCCTATCGCCTGACCTTTTACAGAGGCCTCTTTCACTTCCTCAGCAAACTTTAGACTTAGTGTCAATAACGATATCGAACAGACGTGTCATTTTAACTTCATAACGTCTCTCACAAAACACAAAACTATCATACTTGCTTACTACCTTTTATTATTCAGCGAAATGAAATGTGATGAACATTCCTGTATAAGATATCCCATAAAATGAGGTGAATTATATGGATATTTTTAGTTTCTGGATTATATATATATATATATATATATATATATATATATATATATATATATATATATATATATATATATATATATATATATATATATGCTTAAAAAATCACAGTAGATGCACGTGACTCCAGAGTATAAGCGAATACCACATGAAATGACAGGCAGAAGTTCAGTGCCAAGAGCTTTCACGTTTATTAACGCGTCGTCTGGGCACAAATGAGGCGCAGATGAAATGGAGGTTACAAAGTAAACAAAAAGAATAAGAATACCAGATGGTCAATTGTCAAAGGGTAATAAACAGAGAGATAATCCAGGATAATCTGGGATCAAGCGGTCACACACTAAAACCATAGACCTAACTACAAGAGATACGGAAGTTTAGCCATACTAAATCCAAAAACATGTATAAAAGTGAATACCAGATGGTTAATTGCCAATAGGTAATAAAAAAAAAGGTAGTCCAGGAAAATCCGGGATCACGCGGTCACGAACTAAAATCATATACTTAACCATAAGAGATACGGAATCTTACCCACTCAAATTGCAGAAACATGTATAAAACTGATTACTAATTTTGCTCGTATTATCAACAACTTTTTTTTAATTATGAAGGCATCAAGTTTAAACAAACCAAGATTTGAATTTAGAACACTTCCATTATTTGACCTGATAAAACAAGATTCAGTGATATTCCTTTTAACTGTGTCGTTTCATATCTTCGTGAATCAGTTACACACACACACACACACACACACACACACACACACACACACACATATATATATATATATATATATATATATATATATATATATATATATATATATATATATATATATATATATATATAAGTGAGAGAGAGAGAGAGAGAGAGAGAGAGTGTGAGAGAACTCTAGGATAATTCAACTCTCATCAAACAAGAGTACATAACTTTTAGGTTTTACTGTGCAACAGTAATTAAGAGTAATGATCCTACTTTACCTTGAGAGGCTCAAGACAGATGTTTTGTTCACTCTCTTGAGATGGGAGGATGAATTGTATCCTCTTCCAGATTAATGGACCATAGTTTTGTATCTAGCTCAGCGGATTAGATAGTGTGGTATCTAGTGGAATGTTTTTACGAGACTTGTATTATACCAAGGGATTTCTCTTCGTAGCAAAATTTTTTCCATTCACTAGCACTCAAATGTTAATTCAGATTTTGTGGGATTTTCAGCCAACTTATCGTGAGCAAAAAATAAAAACTGATATTTAAGTTTTAGGTCAGTGTTCTTTTGAAATGACTAAATTTTTTAAAAAGGTGAAGCCTGAAAATCTATTTTTTTTTTTTTTTTTATCTTTTCAGCAACGTAATATTCTTTGCTCTAAATGTGACCAGCCACAAGACGATACAAAAACTTAGAGTCCATAAAGCAACTCTACAATATCCAATAACTACAAGAACAGTTACTCTATTAAAATGAAATGACAAAAATTGAGCAGTTTGACCATTTGAGTCCTGTGAGTCGATCTTGAAATAACTTAATCTCCAGAAAGCTGAGAAATGAAATGTTGTTTAGGATGGAATTTAATGTAAAGGGAATGAAAGCCGTTTTTGTTTTATACAGAATAGTCTTCCTAAAAAAAAAAAAAAGTATATCTTAGTTTAACCAGACCACTGAGCTGATTAACAGCTCTCCTAGAGAGGGCTGGCCTGAAGGATTAGATTTATTTTACGTGGCTAAGAACCAACTGGTTACCTAGCAACGGGACCTACAGCTTATTGTGGAATCCGAACCACATTTTGACGAGAAATGAATATCTGTCACCAGAAATAAATTCCTCTAATTCTTGATTGGCCGGTCGGAGAGTCGAACGCTGGGCCAACAGCGTGCTAGCCGAGAGCTCTACCCACCCTTCCAATGAAGAACTGAATATGTATTCTAATTCCCGAAGATCACAGAGTAGTTGAACGCTGCTATGTTATAGTGCATTTATATTTTCGGCGCTAATGCGACAACACAATAAATAGGATATATCATAAAGATTTAATTCTTCTTGGTATAAAATATGACATATCTACTGACGAAAGAAAAAATAAAAAAAATGATAGGAAGGGAGAAGATGAATTAATGATAATAATAATACCTCACTGCCATAAAGTATATTACGGCTAATGACAGCAGGAGAGAGATAGAATTTCATTGGGTAAATGTGGCACTAGACTGAAACTCTTATGCTTTCAAGTTGAGAACGAGGAGACTTGACTCACGAGCTGAGTAACTGTGACTGCAGACCCCACAACAAAGCTTCCCGAGACAAATCCCAATCTTCCCCGCGACCTTCTTAGCTAAATCAACTTTCGGCTTGTGAGACCCTCTCCACATCCCATCCATCAAGAGACTTGTCGGCAAAATTCCTCGACACTTTTGAAAACGCCGGGATAAGTCCGAAGGATCTGCCTTCGATTTTGCTTGAAAGATTTCCTGCTTTTGGGAACAGGGACAATCAGCAAATGGAATTATATTTTACCAATTTTTCGTGTACTTCCGTCATTGTTCCCCATATGATACCCTTGTTTCTTCATGCTCCCGAAGTTACAAGCTTATAAACCCACTCTCTCTGTCTCTCTCTCTCTCCCTTTATATATATATATATATATATATATATATATATATATATATATATATATATATATATATATATATATATATATACATACATACATTTATACATATATACAGTATATATATATACACACACACATATTTACACAGGCATACCTGTATATATACATACACACACATACATACATACATATATATATGAAACATTAAAAACTCATGTAAGGAGTAATTATGATATTCTAATGTACAGAACAGATTTTATTCTCTCGTGAATACCTACTGTAGATTTTTGTTCAGCAAGGCTCATGCGTTACGACAGATCTTATTTTCTTCAAAGATGGTAAGGCCTTTAGAATAAGCAGAGATATAGAAAGTAACAGAGGAGTGATGTGGATAGATAAATGCATAGAAGGGTGTTGAAGAGGGGTAAATATGGATATAGGCAAATTGCTTTATATGAACGTATTTATGTAATTTAGAAGCATATTTTACCTGGAAGATTGCAAATGAGTCTGAAGTAAATATCAGATAAGGCCAATACCTTGATATAAGCTTTAAAGTGATAGGCATATAGATAGGAGAGAGAGAGAGAGAGAGAGAGAGAGAGAGAGAGAGAGAGAGAGAGAGAGAGAGAGAGAGAGAGAGGTTCGATCCCGACGTGAGGTAGAAATTGATTCCAGTTGCTTCTTTGATTTCCACGATAGAATCTGGAATGGATACACAAGTATAAACATTAAGTTATTTTTCCATTTAAATGTATCGTAGTAGCTTCCATTGCACAGGCAATTGCACAGGACTCGTGCAAATACCACACAAGTCCTTGACAAACAACCCTCACTATGTAATGTACGAAATAGATCCTATTGGGTTTCTCAGCGCCATTGCTGCTGGAAGACGCCTTTGGGCAAATATTTATCTCTCACGCTCTCGTGGTATACCTGGATTTCTCCAGAGATTTTTTTGAGCAGTATTGGAAATTGTCGTGAATTCTGAATTCTCCGACTTAAGGTTTTATTTCTATATATAAAAGTTCATTTCCTGCTATTTACTGCCTCGGTCGCAGTTACATTTAGTCTTGAGAATTATTTTCAAAATGAATTCTCCAGACATATATTCGGGTATTAATAATTTTCTCGCGATGTGAATAAACTAAAAAGAAATAACAACGGATATCATTTTAGAATACAGTATATAAGTAGCAGTGAAACTTAAATGAAAGGGGAGAGAGAGAGAGAGAGAGAGAGAGAGAGAGAGAGAGAGAGAGAGAGAGAGAGAGAGAGAGAGAGGTTTTGGCCGTACAAGCTCCGCAGGAGAAAAGAAAGAGGTGACTTATCGTTTTCCCATGAGCAGAGCAGCTCAAAATAATTGTGTATATTGCAGAGTCTCTCTCTCTCTCTCTCTCTCTCTCTCTCTCTCTCTCTCTCTCTCTCTCTCTGTTAGTGGATTGCTCAAAACAAGAAAACTGTTTGGTGCAGAAACATCCTTTACGAATGGCCATCATCTTGTTCCATGATTTTTGTTGTTTTCGATGAAACCAGCCGTGTGCTACCACGGCCCTCGCCCTGATATATTATGTTCTTTTCCAAGAATGTGTTTATCATTGATATTAAAGTCTTGCAAAGAGGGAAGCCACCTTTAAATCTAACGGTTCATATTCAGAGTTCTTTTTAGAAGACGAGGGGTCTGTGGTTATTGTACACAGTAAAGATGTTATTTGTCGAAAATCAAACTTCAAACTTCTGCAAAGCTTGTACTGTAGTTAACAGTTCCGTCTTCACAGTAGAGGAAAATCGCTGGTGCTTCTTCAACCTGCATAAATAGTATGACATAAGGTTAATACTTTTGTTTCTGATTTCTTTTGTCGGAGAACAGCACTAACACCCCCGTAGTCACACGCATCTGTAAATGGAGACCAAAAGGTTTCCAAGAATCAGCAGTAGAAATTAATGGGTTCGAACAGAGCAAACCCTTAATCTGTTGAAAGGAATTGTCACAGGACTCATCCCACACAAAATTAGTCTTAAAACTGGTTAATCTAATCAGTGGGTAAGCTACATCACAGCACTTTTTGTAACAACTGCAATCATAAGTCATCCCAATGAATCTCATGGCTTTTTGTTTCTGTTTGTATGTTAAGGATAATCTAGAATGACTTTTCTTCTCTGTAATTTAATAAGGTTTTCCTTGCTTATCTGTACTTTATCTACAAGGGTAGGTATGCAAGTTTTTTCCAGCTCTTACCCTTCTGTGCTGCGGGTCATCACGTTCCCTGAACTTTCCAAACTTTCGACCTGCTTTCATTTTCCTCTTTCACACCAGCTTCCCCGTGTATGTGTTAGCTCTCACAACCTCTTTCATTTTCATTTCCTGCTATCATTCTAGGAGTGTTCTGCATTTTTGGATTGGGCACCAACAACTCTCCAGAAGGTCCTTGCATATCTGGTTAAGGTACATGATTTTCTCTGACAGCGCATTCCACTTCACTAGTTACATATGGACAACCTGTAATTAATTTGGTAAGCTGTAACAATGTGGCGTTAGTTTAATCCCTGAGCATCACATTTTCATCAAATAATTTGAGATTTGGAACAATGCTTTTGATTACAATTTTTTTATTGAACTTTTGTTCCTTAATATTCTTGCTCTTGCAGGTTTATCACTATTTGGCAAAGATACTGTGCCATCACAAATGCATTTCTCACACACATCCTTATCCTGCGGTACACAGTACAGCGTAGGTTCTTTCTCTGTGTCTGGTCAACACCTTGTGATCATCGTCGCTGGACTCTGGTTTTCAGTTACCCTTTTCCCCTCTCACTGGCAGGGTTTGGACAATGACAACAACACGCCTTCCTTCTTTTCAGTCTCCCCATCTCTGTTACCCAGTCATTTTACATTATCCAGGCTGCCTTATATATGAATGAATAATTGTCTGCTTAAACATCTGCCTTCATGAGATATTTCTCTTCCTTATCATCTACATACAAAATGATATTTTGTGGCAGACGTCTCTTGAAATTCTTTCGTTATATTGGGATTTACAAGTTGTTAAGAAATTAGTAGATTTTTGATTCAAGCCATTTAGTAGATTTTTGATTCAAGCCATTCTTAAAAACCTTAATTTTTCTGCAGCAAACTCAGTTCAAGTTTTACGGAAGGTTCATGACTCAATTCGCCTACCAGGCTGGCGACGACAATGGCTGCTTCCCTGACTCACTCAGATTTATTGACCTACGCCAGTTGTTCAAGAGGCCATATCATGTAGGAAGCCATGTCTTGGAAATTCTTAAAGAACACGTTAACTTCATTTTCATCGAAATTAGAAACAATTTGATACGTTTAGTCAAGTCAAATTTTGTAGGCTGATTAGCTTGTAGTCCCAACTCCTATTTTCATTCTTCTATACCCAACTTGATTCTACTCTCTTCCACTTGTTTAACTGCCTGCTGTGGTTCCTGGCGTTGTCTTTCTAATAGAGACAGTGCTTCTGTCTCTATAATCTCTTTTCCTTCTCTAGTTCAGCATTTATGGTTTCTCTCTTTATTTGTTCTAACTTGATGTTTAGCCTCCTATGCTCTATATTCACGGTTGCTAATCAGCCATGTCTCTGATATAGTTGCTGGCCTCAGAACTATCCACTATTTCTTACTTATACAATGCTGTGTTGTACAGTTACATATGACATCTTGCTTAGCATGAGGAGGAAAAACTACCCCAAGCTTACAGGCTAACATCGAAAGCTCGTTTAGTTTTCTGTAAAAGAAAACTACTGAGATGGCTCTTTGTCTGTCTGTCCGCACTTTTTCTGTCCGCCCTCAGATCTTAAAAACTACTGAGACTAGAGGGCTGCAAATTAGTATGTTGATCATCCACCCTCCAATCATCAAACATACCAAATTGCAGCCTTCTAGCCTCAGTAGTTTTTGTTGTGTCTAAGGCTAAAGTTGGCCATGATCGTGCTTCTGGCACCGCTATAGGTGCTAACAACACAGCCTACCACCGGGCCTCGGTTGAGAGTTTCATACAGCATTATACGTTGTACAGAAAACTCGATTGCGCCGAAGAAACTTCTGCGCATTTTTTACTTATTTCTTAGCGATAACCATGGAAGGGAACAGTGACACCTGGTCACTAGCAGAATCATCTACACTGAAGAGCAGTATGTCGAGGTAAGAGGCTTTTTCCTGGTAGCAACAACCTATGAACAGTCTTTATTTCTGAGAGTAGGATATACGGCATGTAGTCAGGTGCTTCGGAACAATATATATATATATATATATATATATATATATATATATATATATATATAATAATAATAATAATTATTAATAATAATAAAGATGAACACACTGAAACGTGTTTCACAGAAATAAATTTCTGATACACATCGGGACCGAACCCCGGTCTTCCAAGAAGTTGGATCCTAAGTACTACGTAACAAATGTTTATTTTTTTTTCCTGATCAGACGCCTACCGCCCAACGTAGCAGCGAATTTTACTCAACTTCCTGACCCCGCAGTGAATGAACTGATGACATTCCATTCGACTTGCCCCTTCGCCGAAAAATGGTGGAAATGGACACCTGGGAACATGTTTCACAGACATAAATTCCTAAATCACGCAATCAGGGCATTTACCTTAAGTTAAGTATATCTCAGTTTAACCAGACCACTGAGCTGATTAACAGCTCTCCTAGAGAGGGCTGGCCCGAAGGATTAGATTTATTTTACGTGGCTAAGAACCAATTGGTTACCTAGCAACGGGACCTACAGCTTATATTGGAATCCGAACCACGTTATAGCGAGAAATGAATTTCTTTCACTAGAAATAAATTCCTCTTATTCTTCATTGGCCGGTCGGAGATTCGAACTCGCGGCGGCCAACAGAGTGGTAGCTGGGAACGGAACCCGCTCGCCCAACGAGGAACTGGCATTTATCTTAAAAATATCAGAGTTGCGCTGTTTTTCTTGAGATTATATGGTTTCAGTTTATTGTTTTATTTATTTTTTTTTTTACCAGTTTAGACAAAGTGTATTTGTGGGCAGTTTCAAATTTAGAAAGACTTACTTATTTGATTTGCTAATTCCGTTTTGGATTCCAGAAGCAAACTTCTGAAAATTCGAGGGTTGCTGCTCAATAAACAGATCTATATTTTTTCCAAATTATAATGAAACTTTAAGATTAAGTCTCGTAATTTCCCCCTTGAAAAAGACCGGGAATAGTTTACCCAAGCAAAAAATAATCTCATGAGAAGGGATTCATGAACCTTTGTCTACTATGTTGGGTTATTCGCAATTCCACTAATAATCGCTGGTTTCATCTTTGATTCTAAAATGTCCTTAAAACTAAAAAGAAGATTTTTATTTCTTATGGTCTAATCAAACACTGTGGTAGCTTTCTTACTTATTGGAGACACCATGAGAATCACATTTAAATCTGTTATTGTCTTAGTATAACAACATTTACGAAAGGACATATGATGTATTTATATGAAAGCAGTATGGTTACTGTATATATTAAATCTTGATGTTCTTAAGCCACCCAGACAAGACTATACTCATGAGTTTTAGTCGATATAAATGAATCATTAGGAGAGCACTTAAAACTTAGAGAATATGTTCAAAATTTCTCTTTACAAGGGCCCAAGTTACCTCTTTATATAGATTATCAGTATTATGAAGCTTCATCTACTTGGCCAATTAATTTATTTTTTTTTTTTTGACATTTAAGCAGCTTATATGAACATCTACGGCAAGTCTGAAGTTGGCTGGAAGAAGGGCGCTGAGAAACTTCGGCGATCAGAAGTTTGCTACGAAGGTCCCCGACTTTTAAATTTATCATCAGGATGTCTTCTTTATTGAGCTACTGTAAGTACGATGAGATATTTACCTCAGGTCTTATCAACAAAGACAAATGGTAATATAAATTACAGATTACATAAAACTGATATACAAATCTTACAAAGGGGTTCATGAGGTGACAATAAGGTCAGTCATTGAATAAAGTTTAAGCTTAACGAGACTTTTCTTCATTTTCAACCGACTTCAGTGCGCCCTTTCTTTCTTTAAATCTTCAGCTGAAAACTCTTAAGGACAGATTCAACAGACTATATACCTGAGGCAGATTCAACAGACTATATACCAATGAAGATCTTTCATGAAATCACTAGCAATTGGTACCTAAAGATTCTGTGACTCATTGCTGGGATACGAATTCCTACCACTCAGGCAATCGCCTCAGACCATTTCTTCAGTTGATTGTCTATAAAATCTTTGTTCTTTATCCTTTGGTATTTATTTAGGGCCAGAGCTTTTCTGTCCAGCTGTGCCTTAAAATCTGACTTGTTCATATTCTATGTACATAGCTTTGGGATGATAGGAATTACAATGTCTTTGGTGGTCAAAGTTAAGATCCGAGGGGCCGAAAACCTTAGGGCACCTTGCTGGAGAGAGTAATTCAGGTAGGGCTGCCTATTTGCTAGCAGTACACCCGGTCTTCCCGAGTGCGGCCCTAGTGATGTCATGAACCCTACACCCAGATATGTAGCCAGCCCTCTGTCAATGAGGTCCTGTACACTGACACCACTTGCATTGTTGTTGTTACGCCCCATATTACTGTGGGATGCAATCAGATCCCCGAATATGCATGCAGGCATTCTTTCCTACTGACATCCTCAGTTTGTATTTCGACATGCTGACCTAACAGCTAATCCTAAAATGTAAAATATGATGCCAC
>JANJGK010000050.1:1368774-1391274 GCA_039081455.1 Macrobrachium rosenbergii
GAAAAGTGACTTTTCAAACAGAAGGTTTCAGGAAACTCCAGCATGTCGGAATGATAACAGGAGGGCAGAGGTGAATATTTTGCTATCGGTCATGTTTATGGAATTTGTGGGGGTGTTGTAGAAAATGAATAATCAGTAAATATAGTCGACACGAAGAAGGTTCAAGTTGGTTTGAGATATATGGGAGGCAATAATTAATTTGTATAATGATCGTTTCAGAAAGACCCATAATTTAGAGATATGTGCATGATGAGTCCCAAGATAAATTGAAAATGGGAGCCTTTCACGCCAAAGAATGCGAAAACTAGATCTATCAAGATTTTCACTAATATTTTTTTTAGTGATCTTTGCAATCAGCCTATAAAACATTTCTTGAAAATATAATACATCAAATGTTTGGCATCTCTCGGAAGAAGTATTTACTATAGATAATCTAATTTAGTGTTAATTAAAATTAACTTAGTATACTCTTAACAATGCCACTATTATGTTAAATAAAATGTCCCACGCTTCTAAACTCCGTGAAATATAAAAGTTTTTCACATATTTTCTCGAGAGAGAATTTGCGTTACGTAAAAATACTCCGTAAGTGACGGACCTGCAACTAGCAAGCATCATTAAATAAAATCTTTTTGGCATTAGAATTTTGTGAATGCATAATTTGTCGTGATTTATTAAACCAGTTCTCATCGACGGTTCTTACATGAGAATGTCTGGGATATAAAATACTATGTTCATTTCCGAGGTGGAAATCTGAAAATGACTAATACTACAGAAGTATACTTAGTTTCATTTCAAACGTTTAATAGGCTGTACCTTATGAAGAAGATTGGCAATGGAATTTAGGTCTTCGAGAATAAGCAAGAGTAAAGGAAACACTTTAAATCATATTTTCCTTTACATTTTTAATTCGTTCTTTCATTACATAGAAGGCAGATTAGAATAGAATTTCCTATAAAGACCTTTTCATAAATTCAGTCTGGTAGTTTGACGCCAGATAACCCACACTTAATCAATCAATCTCTTGGACCTCGTGGTAACTTGCACAAGAAACATTTCAGGAATTAAAAATTTTAAAAAATCGTGTTATCAAACTTGATAACATGATTCTTAATCATGTCAGCGAGCAACATCAAAGAGTAAGGCTTCTAACTAAACAGATCTCTAATAATAGTTTTTTTCAGCATCCCACTTGAATGACATAAGCACCGGTTACAAAAAGATACTGACAGGTCGACAGGATTTGGCCAGATAGGAATTCTACTTTCTCTTTGCTTCTATCGCAGAGGTTATTGGTCATCCAGGAGGACTCAGCGCAAATGAAACCAAACCTCTACTGCTTTCTTGGATACCCCGAGACCTTTGATCCTTACGTATAAGAGGGAGGTACGTTAAGAAAAACATCGTTCGTACTGTGATGGAACGGTGTGGGGGTGGGGGTGGGGACGGGGATGCAATGAGGCATAACTGACAGGACCAAAAACTGTGTTAATCTCATTTTAATAGAAAACAGTAAAAAAAAATCAAGCAAATGAGCGCCAAAATGTCAGCATTTTACTCTTAAATTGTAAACTTCGTATCTACCCTTTTATATTTACCCGGCCACCAAGGTATAAATAGTCAATCAACCAATCAATATATATATATATATATATATATATATATATATATATATATATATATATATATATATATATATATATATATATATATATATATATGTGTGTGTGTGTGTGTGTGTGTGTGTGTTGATGAATCTGAGATAATTCTATGGCGTCTGATTCTAGACGAAGGTGAAAAATCAACTCCGTGAGCGCCTTTTAGGTGGACTGACATAATTCTTCATTACCAGAACTAGGCAAAATAATGGTTTATGAACTCTCAAATTTCCCTTCGTTCTAGAGCAATTAAAACTCTCTCTCTCTCTCTCTCTCTCTCTCTCTCTCTCTTGTAGACGATTTCTTAGTGGAAAAGAGAACATATCTTAAATTATCTATAAAGTCTTGATTTTGCAAGGGACTTAGCCATTTACAAAATTTTTGAATAAAGTAATAATTCACTTTATATGACGCCTGTGCAATATTATTATTATTATTATTATTATTATTATTATTATTATTATTATTATTATTATTATTATTATTATTATTATTATTATTATTATTATTATTAAGGAAGCACACCCGTATCTTAGTCCCAGCTAGAGCAAGTCTTCTAGAAAACTGTGTGGTAATATAAATTTATGATATTCAAACTCTTGGTTTCGATGACTTCAAACTTTAATCGCTGATACGAATTGTCTCAAGCACATATAGGATTTGGGATGGTGCAGACCAGTGGTTCTTAACCCCAGGGTGGTGACCCAATGTTGGGTCGCCAAAGCATTTCAATGTATCCACAAAGGTTATAACTTTATGGGCTTATCGTTTCCCCAATACTCTTATTATATTTATTATTATTAGAGAAAATATTGTGTTAAGAATACATAAATCATTAATATCTAAGCAGAACATTATAGAACATTTAATGGTTTCTTTCTCATGGGTCATTGTTATGCAGATGTGCTACTTGTATTAATAAAACTCTCTGCAAGGGATTTTGGTTTCTGTAGCGCGTTTTCATAAACACAATTATATAAAAAGGAAATGTTTATGAGGTTATGGGTCGCCATGGTTAATTTGGACAAGATTTTGGGTCACTGCCAAAAGAGGTTGAGAAGCGCTGGTGTAGAGTAACGGGTTAGTTTGACCTGAGAACGGATATTGCTTTTATAATAGACCAGTGAAGGGACTAGTTAATTGATTATTTAAGTCACTATAAATAAAACGTATTTTTCGGTCTGGTAGCTGAAAAGAGAGAAACGCCTCACTACATAACTTCCACGGATCTTTCTTTTCTTCATTTCAAAAGGGAGTCTTCGACTTCTCTTTTCAAATTCGCTGGAAAACCCTGACTGAAATATCGTTCAGTTTATTAACTGCTTATGAATTGATGGTCTGCTAAGCTATAAGAGCCACGGAAATCATTTTAACATGATCACAGGCCCTCGAATGCAAAATGACTAGGTTACGTCAGATTGAGAGAGAGAGAGAGAGAGAGAGAGAGAGAGAGAGAGAGAGAGAGAGAGAGAGAGAGAGAGAGAGAGAGAGAGAGAGAGAGAGAATTTAGTAATTAGCTAATTGTAATACAATTGGGGTCATTAGGAGCAGAATAAAAAAGAAACTATTACCAAAGTTCTAATATGATGGCAGCGATTCTCCTAATCACCTGTAACTAAAAATGACTAATAAGTTCGGGAAAGTTTCAGAACACATTAATTTTCTCTCCTCTGAAGAGAAGCCAAGGAGGTTAGGATATAATTCTCAGGACCTTATCATTTTGGTTATATTGCTTTATCCTTACAATCAGTCCAACTTGAATAGGACAACGGATATAGTAAAATTTTAGTTCCACTTACTTCCTACACAATACCATCTTTTGCAGAAAAATATTAGCAGAAATAGAAAAAGTATTTTATTTTGACCACTTTTTTCTTCTTTGCAGAAATGTTTAGAAGCTTTCCATGCTCATGAATACATTAGATAAATCTTACGAAAGTGTTTAGTAACATGTCTACGCATACAAGGGTACGGAAGACTTCGTTACTGAGTGAAGAAGAAAGTGAAGAATATTCGTGTGTACCTCCCAGCCCCCCCCAACCACGAAAATGTTTTAAAACAAGACAACAAACAGGTGAGCATGACAGCTGTCACTGGCATCTGAAGTGCTTTTTGCGGTACTTCTGTCGCTTTCACGACTGGAAGTGGAATTTGAATTCCCCATTAACATTGGGAATGTTGAAGACGTCATCGGAACTGAACTTTAACTTCTAGTGAGGCTCCTTAGTTCCCAGAGTGCAGGTTACAGACAACGCATTCTGGCTGACAACTATGAGATAATATTGTTTGATATTGTTTTTCTGGCTGCAAAATACTTAAGCCTATTATGGTGTCTTACCACCATCAGCACAAACAGTGATGTCAAAACATCTCTGCACTGTTATTCTAGTCTTCTATTATTTATTCTTTGGAAGTATATTTGCTTACAATTATTCAATTTAACTGTGGCTACATTTGCTGTGAAAACGCCGAGCGTCTCAGAGGAAGATGCTGACATCCACAATGCTGTGTGTGATCATTTTTACGTCTCCTCGAGAAGGAACGAAAAGAAAAAGCTGGGAAACTTTAATTCCTTGAAAGGGATTTGAGGTGGCCATCGCTCTTCATAACGGGTAGAGTGAAGTACCTTTATCCAAACTGATATGTTGGCTGAATGAGCGTCAGTGGGTATATCTCCCCGACTCTCACACAGATGCATAAATTCAGATGCTTCTGCGTATCATGTATATCTCAGTATAATAAGGAAGTTTACTTTAGGTTACGTTACTATGTGTAAAGTAAACTCAACAGTCGCTTAATTTAACCTGATGTGGATGGATGAGAGGCAACTATGATTATCGTCTGCCCTCAATGGAAGTTTATAGGCAAATTCAACTTTATTATTTTCGTTTATTGGCCATGCTGTTAAACAGGGGAAAGGTTTGTTCCTTCCAAAACAATATTAAGTAATAACGGATTGCTGACTTTTTTTTTTTTTTGTTGGAGGGGAATTTTCTCTGCCTGTAACTTACGTTTATGGAAGCGTTTTCCTAAAAACATTTAACATAGACCTATTTCTCAACGCTGATTATGTACAACTGAATTCACTCAAAATTGTGTTACTTTGCTTTTCACTGTCAACCATCAAATTACTCTATATCAACTACGTGAAGTGAAAGATTGCTTCTCTCTATCTATCTATCTATCTATCTATCTATCTATCTATCTATCTATCTATCTACATGGTACATAACAACTAGAGTTTATACATATGAATTGTCTCACCGGAACATTTTAAGAGTCATGAGAATCAGGGTTTTGGAGTGAAGTGAATCTATTGAAAATTTGAGACGAAACCTTAAAGATTTTTTGTGCCTCCTTGGAATTCTAACGGCATCGAGAAGAACAGATAAATCGCATGTGAATGAAACCAGGATTGATTGACATAGAATTGACAATATTGAAAGCTGTAAGAGCTATGGGATGAAATTAAAGATGGTAAGAGAATCTTTAGTTTAAAGTCAGTCTCCAGCGAGAGTGCTTTATGCATCCCTGGCGCGTTCATATTTTTTTTATGTTTAGAATTTTGACGCAAGCCAAGACGGGTTTGTAGTATAAATGAACGAACTTTACAAAGTGAGTGACTACTGTTTAGAAGTTTATGATAAAATGTCATTGGTGGTAGTGCCGAAAAGCCGCAGAATCTGGAGAACGATCTTTGGTGGGTTAACAGAACAAAGAACGTTCAACGAAGCAATGGTTCAGTTGTTGTTTAGCCAATAAGAAATTTGGGGGTTTTACCTGGCGTCTCCCTTTCCCGAGTAAATGGCTTCCTATTATAAACTTAAAAAAAAAAAGATATGATATAGGATGTGAAAACTTATTTAACTTTTAAATTTTTCAAGTGGTAACTTTAGAGCATTAAAAGGTTTCTATTTAGTCCACTGTAACTGAATTTTTTTTTGTGGGGGGGGGGGGGCACATGTAATCCCTACAGTCATTTATGCATTAATGGATGACAATGCACATTACAGTTGCAGTCAAAATCAATTACCCCATTTTCTATACTTCTATTTTACGGGAGACAGGCTCCCAGCTACGCCGTGAATCCTTTCCCGCGTCTTATAAAGCAATGACCGAGAATAATAATTGCATTCGGACCCGAAATCTACCATTATCAGTGCAAGGAAACCATAATCCATGTTCTACAATGCTAACGAGACCTTTGACATTTTCGCCGTCGCCCGTATGGAAACCAAATGGGGGGGGGGGGGGGGCGGGCTCGTTCTTCTAACAGAAATGAATTCGGCGACAAGAAAAAAGACGCAGTGGTCTTGAAACCCGAAGGCAAGGGGGTGCGGACTATAGGGACCTTGCAACGTCCGTCCAGAGTCTTGCTTTTTTGCTGACAGGCTTGAAGTTATCTCAACTGGTTCTCCTTCCTGACCTTCACCAGCCTCCAAATCCCCTTTTTATTCGGGCGAGGTCCCTGAGAAACTAGGAATGCCTTATTTGTGCTTTTAAGCTGTTATGATAATAATAATAATAAT
The DNA here is from genome assembly GCA_039081455.1 of Macrobrachium rosenbergii. Classification (NCBI taxonomy): domain Eukaryota; kingdom Metazoa; phylum Arthropoda; class Malacostraca; order Decapoda; family Palaemonidae; genus Macrobrachium; species Macrobrachium rosenbergii. Next base: position 1,374,962 of record JANJGK010000050.1, read on the forward strand.
AATAATAATAATAATAATAATAATAATAATAATGATAATAATAATAATAATAATAATAATAATAATAATAATAATAATAGTCAAGAATGCATTGAAGTTTCATATCAAAGTAACATTATTTTGAATTAATAGTAATTTATATCAAGAGGTCCCTGAGAAACTAGGAATGCCTTATTTGTGCTTTTAAGCTGTTATAATAATAATAATAATAATAATAATAATAATAATAATAATAATAATAATAATGATAATAATAATGATAATAATTACCATCGGCAAGAATGCATTGATGTTTCGTATCAAAGTAACGTTATTTCAAATTAGTAGTAATTTATACCGAACATCAGTTACAGAGCAAATAAAAACTCAATCCAGCATCAAACCCCATCACTCCCTTTCCCTTCTCTCACTCTCTCTCTCTCTCTCTCTCTCTCTCTCTCTCTCTCTCTCTCTCTCTCTCTCTCTCTCTCTCTCTTTTCTAGTAGACGCAGAATACTCCATCAAATGGCCGGAGGAAAGACCAAGAGAAAGTTCGAGATGTGAAACAAGCAGATGCAAAGTAAAGGAGGGATTATTACCTTCTTGAGGTGGACAAAGTCAGCATTGCTAATTATCATTATAATAGTAAAACATTAAAAAGAGAATCTTTAAAACAGGATGGGAAACCCGGTAACTTAGCAAAATGCATGCACGACAAGAGAGAATGCATTACAAGTTTACAAGCTAAATTTAAAATATTTAAAAAAATCAGATTCTAGTTAACATTTTCCCCTCAATTTGAGATTTTATAAGCAACTGCATTACAAAGCAAGCCAATAAACAATTTCTTGTTCCTCTTTCCCGCTGTTATTGGTTATTTGTTTGTTCTGTAACCTCTCTCTCTCTCTCTCTCTCTCTCTCTCTCTCTCTCTCTCTCTCTCTCTCCGAAACCTTTTCATGTCAATTATCCTCCACCACCGTATGAAATTTCCCAGCTGATGAGATCATCCCAGACGTCTTGAAGCCTAATATCTTCCTGATTCTCCGGATTATCATATCAATCAGAAAGGGGACAGGAATATGGAATATGATAATATCAAACATCCATTGAATCGGAGAGAGAACTTTCAAGTTCTTAATCTTACAGGGATATTTTGCTATTCTCGCTGGTCAAATAAAATACAAGACAATCATTAGTCATTGTTCTTAAGAGTCTGGCGCAAGAACTCTAACTGTACTATACTCAGTGGTTTTTGAGTCATTCAGCGTTCCATCACGTTTTACAGCCTGTGACGCTGATGCGATTTCATCTGAAGGCGTATGTTTAAATTGTCAATTGTTATAATTATGTGAAGCGTTTCATTCACCCACCATTGTCCTGGGAAAGTTTCTTAATTCTCCAGTACATACAAGGGACAACCTGATAAAAGACTCTCTCTCTCTCTCTCTCTCTCTCTCTCTCTCTCCCTCTCTCATATATATATATATATATATATATATATATATATATATATATATATATATATATATATATATATACATATATAATGTCATATTCACATAACCCAAACAAACTAATTATCATAAACCACTCAAAAGAGTAGGCTCAGGTCACAGCACACACACGAACACATTAACTTACAAATGTCACCGAATATCCAATTGGCTCTATCTCGGAATGCAAACCGAAAGGGAATTAAAACTGATAAGTGGTCCATCACCTGGTGGACTCGATACTTTTCAATTATAATTCCCCATCGGCATCATTTCCGAGGTAGAACGAATTGGATATTAGACGACATTTGCAGCCTGATGTTCGTGTATACAAAATTTCACGTTGATATGAAATATGTATATATATATATATATATATATATATATATATATATATATATATATATATATATATATATATATATATATATATATATATATATATATATATGTATGTATGTGTATATATATATATATATATATATATATATATATATATATATATATATATATATATATATATATATATATATATATATATATATATGTTACAGGCAAATAGCGAAACCAGGCATTTCACGAACTGCCTGAAATTTCAGGCAGATAGCGAAATGCACTTAGGGACATTTGATCCCCGAGGGGCTAGTGCTAAACAAGGAGAAATACATTTGACCCCCCAAGGGGCTAGTACTAAAAGCGGTGAGACAGTGTAGGTGAGTCACTGTTTCGCCGTGTTTAGTACTAGCCCCTGGGGAGATCAAATGTCCCTAAGTGCATTTCGCTATCTGCCTGAAATTTCAGGCAGTTCGCGAAATGCCTGGTTTCGCCATCTGCCTGTAACATATATTTTAAAAATCTTACTTTTCGCAAGTGTATCAGAGATCATCGGTTAATTCCTTCCCCCAAGAGAAGATTTTGTCGCGAAGTCCGTACAAAGTTCATTGTATTCCTAGTAAAAGATTTTCTCGCGAAGTCCATACAAAGTTCATTGTATTCCTAGTAACATCTTTGTGACCCCTAAAACTAGTATTTATGAATGAGGTTTGGCTTCCATTTCCGTGTTAGAGGGTTTTGTAAGCCTTGCAGTCTAACTTTCTAAGTGGCGCTACAAACTTTGTTATTACTTTTGTTCGAAGCACATTTGAGGACTAACTTTCTCCTCGTCTGTTGTTAATTTACCCAGTGGAGAAGTTTGTAGGGTAGTCGATATAATGTACTAAAGAAAGATACCAAATTCAGTATTAACCTGTCGATATCATCTAATCGAAATGATTTATCGCAAACCTACTGATGTTGGAACTGCTTTCATTTTACACACACACACACACACACACACACACACACACACACACACACACACACACATATATATATATATATATATATATATATATATATATATATATATATATATATATATATATATATATGTATATATATATATTCAAGGTATACAGGAAGAACGCACATACCAATTCATACATAGATATGTTCTCTAGTCATAGGAAAGAAATAAAAGTAGGAGTAATTCAGGGCTGGCCATTAGGGCTTATAGAATTTGCAGCCCCGAATTCTTAGATGAAGAGGTGGAATGCCTGAGGGAGAGTTTTAGGAGATTAGGCTACCCTAAGTATTGGTGGGAGCGGGCACACATCAAGGCAAGAAAAATCTATTTTGGGGAGAGGGACAGGATAGAAAAGGAACATTTGGTAAGGAAGAGGACAATTACAGTCCCGGATAACGACTCTATTACACCCATCAACAGGAAGCTAGGTAATTTAAACGGATAGGCAGCTACAAAAACAGCATTAGGAATAAAATTGTTAGAAACGGAAAGTTGGTAGGGTGGGGGAGAGATGAGGGGAGGTATATATGGCAGACGTCGGCAGTTGCCAAACACTATTGGGAAAATCATAAAATAGACTGGGAAAACATGAGTTTTCTGTACAGGAACACCAACAAAACTGCCAGACTGGTTGTAGAGAACGCCTTCATAACATACGCTAACAACACAATGGCAGGGAACACAGGAAACGGCTTTGAAGACAGTATATCGAGAAAAATCGTACACTCCACAGTAGCAAGGAAACGAAGAATAAAGCGAAAGGACGCACGGGAAACGAACACCCGGATGAAGAAGCGGCAGAGAAAGGCTAAGGTCACGAGGGGGGTGGGGGTCACACAGGAGGAGCTAGGCAATTATAGGATTAAAAGTACCCAGCACACAGATATAAATACGGTACAGCTGGACCATGCGTCAGGTCATTGTACGGATACTTGACGATGAGGACTGTGTGTCCTAGAAAGCTTGTAACTTTTTCTGATTAAATACTTCATTAGATACCATCCAGTTTGAATGAAGTCCTTTCAGTAATTCTACTAATGTGGAGAACAACTGTGTTTGTGATAAAGTTAATATATATATATATATATATCGATAACTAAATGGTTAAAGTCACCATCACCTACCGATCAGCCCAAAACTGCATTCGACTGAATCGTGACCAATGGAGGTGCACATACAATTTCTTCCGGGTGAATATTATTTGTAATTTTAAGGAAAGTCGACATCAACGAGTTAATTGCACCTTAATATTTGATAGTATAAAAATAGCATTTATAAAGGCAAGTATAAATGCATGCACAAATCCTCTGTAATTTACTGGCAAGTGGCAAGAAAAAAAAAAATACTTTCCGTTAGAAAGGTGAAGTCTGGAAAACCGCATAACGGATGTGAAATAGAAACACGAACAAGTTATTTAGAAAATATGAGATTTCTTTAATTGCTCAGTGTAGCTAATTAGTAAATCAATTCAGGATGCAGAATGAGAGAAACAATACAAATCAGTTACTAAACTTGCTCTTAAGAGCTAGAATGGTGATACTCAAACGCAGAGAGCATTGCCCGTTTAGAAGACGGCCAAGAACCAGCTGGCACTGAGTAGAGCATTTCTGGGAACACTCAGGCCGCGTTTTCCGACTTTCTGCAATTTTTGGAAGCCTTTTTACTCTTCCCACGGTTACATGGATTACAGAACTAATTGTTAATATTTGTGTCAGGGACAATGTCTCTATCTGAAGACCGCTAAGTGAATGCAAGCATGTTGTAAGTAAGACTTTAGATCAGAGTGTTTGTTTTAAAGCCTGGTCTGACGCATATGTACATGCAAGTCGAACTATACAAGAGTCAAACGTGTTACGGAAGACGAGCAAGCACAGTTTTACCAAGAGCAATCTTCCGAACAGCCTTTGACTTCCCAGTCCCCAACTTCCAAGCACTCATCTGCAAATCATGTCTAAAATGAGGCAGGAAAAGTTTGCTTTCTAATGAAAACAGGTCCTGGAAGTTCTGTGGGCGACTATGAAAGACGTGAATAGTGGAAATACAGATGAAAGAGATAGTGTTAATATGGATATCCCGAATGAAGAAAAAAGGGAGGTTTAAAAGAGAAAGAATAATCGTGTAAAGGTGATCCCATTTTAAATACATTTCTCAGATGTTTTTCAAATAGAGGAATGGGCGTGTCCCATCGAAAATATGTCTTAGGCAAGAAGTTGTTCATCGGGTTCTAAAACCGAAAAAAAGTCTGGCATAATCAAATAATACCATCTGGGATGTTAACGGAAGCCGCGAAGTTCCTCCAATGCCCACTTGGTAGCTGTTTGGTCATGCCACAGGGACGAGATCACTATAGGTCCGTGCTTTGTACCCAAACGCTTAATCATTTTCACTTTTAATCACAAAGTGTCTTTTTACAGATTGTGCCAGAAGTTTAGAGCATCGGAAACACAAACTTTGCCGTGTGAATGATGCCGCCGAGTGCTTGTACGAACAAAGTTAAGCATACCTTAGTTTAACCAGACCACTGAAGAGATGATTAACAGCTCTCCTAGAGAGGGCTGGCCCGAAGGATTAGACTTAATGTATTTTACGTGGCTAAGAACCTGTTGGTTACCTAGCAACGGGACCTACAGCTTATAGTGGAATCCGAACCACATTAAACCGAGAAATGAATTTCTATCACCAGAAATAAATTCCTATAATTCTTCACTGGCCGGCCGGAGAATCGAACGCGGGCCCTGCAGAGTGCTAGCCAAAAACGGTACCGACCAGTCCATCGAAGAACTGAGTGTTTGTACAGAGTCCATCCTCTGCACAAAGGGTGGTTGCCTCACAAGTACCGGGAAGTCTGGGTTAAATTTGGGAGGCTTTGAAAAAAGCATTCAAAATTTAATGCATTTCTGCAGTGGCTTAACTAGCGTTTGTGGCGCCCAGGGCGGACTCTGAAAGACCCGGCCCCATTCCCGTGCTAAAAAGTACTAACGTGGTGAAAATTAAACGCACATTTTAACCCTTAAACAGTCTAATCTATACCTCCTTCGCTTACTGTCCAACAGCGGTGTCGATAATTCACTATTCAATGTTCCGATCAGACGAAATATGCTAGAAAATCTAGAATTATGCCAGACCAGACCTGCTCAAAAGATGCCAGAGTGCCGCCCTGGCCGGACCGACCCTGCCACCTTAGTTACACTACTGCATTTCTATAAGGTAAGTTTAGGATAAGGATATGTGGTTAGGATATTTTGGTGTTACTGAGGTTAACATGTAGGCCAAACTATGTGCTAGACCTGCATATGATCATTTAGAGACTTCAGGGGTTGGAGGCAACAGTCCTCGGCCAAGTACTGGGATAGTAAGGTCAGGTTAGACCAGGAACTTCTGGTTAGACCATGATTTATATTTAGCTGTGCAGGAATAAGTGTGATTTTCCCCATAGCACTTTCAAATAGCTCTCCATATTCTTAGTATCGAAAGTTATTTAAACTTAATTTCAGTAAAAAGAAATTAAGAAAATAAGTTTGTTTTTAAACAGTACCTATTTATCTAAACTATGTATGCCTGTACATAACTCAAACGTATCTATATTCTGCACGGCTATATATCTGGCAAAGTTCCGGTATAACAAATAGATTACAAGGAATTCGGAGGGAAAAAATTTTCCCATGATTTCAATGGAAACCATTCCAAAAATATTGGAATCCAGGAATTTAAACTTTACTGCATATTGACGGCTGTGTTTACACAGAATCTGATAAATATGACTGGAAATTTTAGAGATATTGTTGAATTTTGTTACGTTTTTCCTCCGAAAGACATTTATTCGCAGAATTCCAATCTTCCCAAGTTTCCATTATCAAAATTAGTTTGTTTACTACATATTTAGTTCATGGAATAAGGTAGTATCTGATTGAGACGAGTGAAAATGGCGCTCATCGAAATATGATCGACATAATAATGTGAACAAATGCCGTATTGACTTTTGCTTGTTTGTGTCACCATATTTGATAGCTGACGCGAACCACCTGTTTGAGATATCCTGAAGTATAGCGTAGTTTTTCGGAAATTAATGTCATGAAGAAACTATAAAATTAATTTTAAATATAGCTTTCTGCATTAACTTCAAATAAAAGGGAAGTACCTACTGATTTTATTTCTCAAATAAAGTTCAAATGGATAAGGTATCCGGCGAAATGAAGAAATAAAAAAAGAGACGCCCCCATTTAGTGCAATCAAATAGGGACTCTGACCTGTTTGAAGAGAGAACTCTTACTGTGAAGAAACAACGGGACGAGACTAGCCTCAAATGAGCTAGACGAACAGAGGAGTGCAGTGGGAGGGGAGCCAAGTCGGAGCAAATGAAAAGGGACTGTTGAGTACTCAAAGTCGAGTACCTGATACACCAGATTTACCTCTTTGCTGTTGAGAGGATGGAAAGTCTCAACGGACCATACGGTTTGGTGGAATCATTCATCTCTACCCTACCCTCTTCACCAGGGCCAGTGGAAAGTGTCGCGTGCATAATCGTATCTAAAATTATGATTATTAATACTGATGTTGTGAGAATCTGATGAAATAATAATGTCACATGAAGTATTTCCAACAGAATGAAGGTTCCCAGGCGATGAGGAGGTAAAAGTCCGAATCAATTAGGCAGGGGAGAGACGGTGCAAAATAATAATACACGAGAGGCCAGTCCTTTTCATTGTTCCTTTTGTCTCAAATTCTCTTGAGCTGGAATTCTCCAAGGGGTGCTGTTTAAAATAAGGTTCGTAAGAAGGATGTGATGAATTGTATAAAGGGTTGATATGTCAATTGCTACAGAGATATTTTTATTATGTTGCGAGTGGATCAGTTAATATTCATAATACTCCGCCTCTCATTGATCCAATCACAGTGTCAAGCATTTACTTTTGGAGTCGCTTTGTAAAGTCAAATAAAGATTATAGTCCAAATCCCTTCATTGTTTTCGTTGCATGCTTCTCACAGAGATAGTTCTTCATTGGGAGGGTGGGTAGAGCACTCGGCTAGCACGCTGTTGGCCAGCGTTCGACTCTCCAACCGGCCGATGAAGAGTTAGAGGAATTTATTTCTGGTGATAGAAGTTCATTTCTCGTCATAATGTGGTTCAGATTCCACAATAAGCTGTAGGTTCCGTTGCTAGGTAACTAGTTGGTTCTTAGCCATGTAAAATAAATCTAATCCTTCAGGCCAGCCCTAGGAGAGCTGTTCATCAGCTCAGTGGTCTGGTTAAACTAAATTATACTTAACTTTCTCACAGAGATAGAATTTTCCTTTGTAGTTAATGTCTCCCTTGAAGTCTAGTGTGAATTTATGGTAATTCATTTGTTACCTCTTTGTCATGTTTTACGATATCTCTCTCTCTCTCTCTCTCTCTCTCTCTCTCTCTCTCTCTCTCTCTCTCTCTCTTTCTCTGTATTACTCAGTAACGATCATGAATTATTTAAACCAAACATCTTACCTGTTGTGTGAACCCTAGTTAAACAAAAAGGCAGATTCTCACAGCAAATTTACATACTCGCCATTTTTCTTTGTCTCTCCAATGAACACTAAAGATCAGACGTATCGGATAACATTTCTCATCTACAATAGACTACATATCTTGGAAGGGACACAGGTACGAAATATCAGCACATGCGTACACCCGCTCATAGAGAGAGAGAGAGAGAGAGAGAGAGAGAGAGAGAGAGAGAGAGGGAGAGAGAGGAGAAAGTTGCTTTAATGGCAACATACTTTAATGGCAACATACAAGGCCTATATTGGCTTCTAGCACTGGGACCATCTGCAGCTTAACCATCCGGTGTTGAATCATTCATCGATCTGTACGGGGGTCAGAGAGTAATTTTAAACAGGAGGGTGTAGTATCGTGCTCCGCTAAATTGCAAAATGTATAATACTCTGACCTTATCTTCAGTACTGGTGTGTGAGGAAATGAGTGTCCTAATAATAATAATAATAATAATAATAATAATAATAATAATAATAATATGTTCTATTAAAAAGAAAATGGCAGCATCAGCGGAACTGATTTTATACGAGGTCTTTTCAATTCTCCTCACTATTCTCTTTTCTTCAAGGCTGATATCTGCTAAGAGCTGGCCGATGCACATAATCCGGATAAGGAGAAAGGCAGCAGTTCTGAACATGGTCACGTTTTATTCTGGTAAACGCAGAGGGTGGGTTCTTTCTGGTTAGAATGTTGTGCTGAGTTGGACTCTTGCTCTTGGAGCAGCCCGTAACTGTGCTGCTCTGTGAAAACACAAAAAAAAAACAGTGCTTTTTTGGCAGTTAGTTAATGAAGATGAAAGACGGGAACAGGCAGGGAGGCAACTCCTTTGAACCTTATGGTACCCATCAGCAGGAGAGAAAGATTTATAGCAGTGAGTCCCAGCCCAGTGGGAGAGGGTTGAGAAGGAAAATAAGGTAAGCTTGTGTTTGAGGGAAAGGTGGCGTGTGCTGATAGGAACACACTAAAAAAAAAAAACCTTCACGCACAGAAATGAGTAGCCTTTGTTATCTCTCTTACCGTTTTACCTGGGAGGAAAAACAAACCTTCATGCATAGAGTTGAGCAGATTTTGCTGTCCCACTTTCTATTCTTTTACCTGGGAGGGGGGTGGGATATCAGGATGTTCCCATGTGTCCCTGTTACCCAAGATGTGTCAGTGAGGTTCAACCTGAGAGGCTGCATCTCTGGTCAGTCCACTAGGTGCGCGAGGGACTGGTTCACAGATTGGTCACAGTACTGGCATGGCCTGTCATCATTTTTAGTCAGATGCCAGCTGAATAGATATTCTAGTCTCAGCCTGTGTGCGACAACAGAAAATTTTCTGGTAGTTTGCATTGTGACATCATAGAGCTAGAGATTTGTGACATCCACGTACCACTGCGAGGTTCTTGAATTTTGTAAATAGTGCCATCACACTTCACTTTCTCCTTGCAGTCTGGCATATCCTTTTTCAATTTCTTTTAGTTGTGTGAGCGATGTTTGCATTTTTTTCCTCACTGTACTGTAGTTGAGAGCACTTTTGGCTATGGGGTGTCAGCCTCTCCATTTCCCTGGATTCTCACATGACTAGGTATCTAGTTGAGGGTGACCGTCCTGCCAGCCATTTCATGTAATTTGGCCACCGATTTAATTGCTGATATTAGTGTCACATTTTCTTTAGGCATGGTCACTTTGAGTATGAAGGTTGCTCCTTTGGAGTCGGATTGTACTGTCTTGTGCCCTTCTCCTTGGATGTAGTCTTCTAAGGCTTTGTAGGTTGTCATTAGTTTGGCTTTTAGGATGGAAGCATTGTTGGACATCCTCCAGCTTTCTTTGAAGTTTTAGCAACCACTGCCCCTGACATTACTGGTGTTTGTGTGTCAACTGATCCATCCGTTGTAATATGCATTTTCAGCTGCTGTGCTCCTGATTGCTTCATCTATGGTGCTGTGCATAGTGCTTTGCTTGCCAGTAGTACTGTAAAGTTAACCAGATTTGGTTCTTGGAATCCCTCAGGTGGGAAATCCTTTGCCATGTCTTTCACTGTGTCCTGCATATCTGGTTGTCTCAGGGTCTGGAGTATACTGTCAGTGTGAGTTTTAGGAGGATTTAGGTCCTAATGCAGGTTTATGCATGCATACATTTTACCCTTTAGTGGTCCATCTCTGTCTCTGCTGATAGTTTTGTACAATATAGTAGCATTTCTTTGACATATCCTATGGGTGAGATACTGTAGCTGTGTCTCCACCCTCAGGAGACATATTTCTGTCTACATTGGGGCACTCAGCATTAGTCTCAGGGCACTGTTCTGGATGACCTCCAGCCTCTGCTGCTGATCCTTCCTGAGATCTGTCAGGACTAGTGATGCATATTCTACTTGCACCCTGATGGTTTGCATGTAGAACTTTCTAAGCAGATGATATGTGGAGCCGTCTTGCAGAGTATTAGAGCGTTGAGTCTCATTCTTATTTTGACCTTGAGGAGCTGCATCTCTTTCTCAGGGGATAGTGTGTTTGCAGTGCACACTCCCAGGTATGTGTAGCTGTCCACCCAGTCTATGGTGTCTCCCTTCCCCAGAAGGTTGGGTGGGTTTTGACTATGCTTTCTTGCCATGACTCTCATCTTGTTTATGTTGATCTTAAGTCCCAGTTGTGTGCATTTTTCCTCTATTTACTGCAAGAGTTCTTGCATCTTCTGGAGTGGTCTTCAGGGGCTTGTGCTGACGATGCAAATGTCATCAGCATATATGGAGAGTCTAGGCAGGCTAGATTCTCTATTAGGACACTGAACACAAAGGAGCTTAGAATACCTCCCTAAGGAGTGCCATTCTCAAGAGGGTAGTTCTCCGTCATTTTGCCTTGGAACACTACCATGGTTTCTTTGCCTTGCATATAGCTTTTTGTCCGTGCAAGTAGGTTGCCTTTGATCCTCTTCTGGACTAGGGAGGAGAGGATGGTTGTGACATTCACCAACGCATATGTCTTTCCTGGGTCTAGAAACACCACCGTGAGCTTCTGCCATTTATTGCACAAAACATCCGTGAGTCACTCATGGGTGCCACCCCCTTCCCTTTAGGCACACAGCCTAGAGTGTTAGGGTCCTGCCTTCCATATGAGCCTGTTTAGGACCATTTTTTCAGGTACTTTCTCTGTGCAGCTGATGAGAGATATTGGCCTATATGCGTCTGGCTCTTTAGGCTTTGGTACTGGTTGCATATCCTATTGCTACCATTTCTTCAGCCTGTTGTGCTCTGCATATGTACTGTTTATCAGGAGATATACCTTCTTGGCAGGGTTGCCCATATACCTCAGCATGCTGTAGGTGATTGCTTCTTCACCAGAAGCTGTCTCTTTTCCCCTTGCTGAGTGCACTGTTTAGTTCATCAATGGTGAAGGGTGTGTCTGTGTCACCTTGAAGGGGTAAGCTCACTCATTTTTTCTTGTGTCATTCGAGGAAGGTTGTGTGATTTTGTTCTCACTGCAAAGTTCTTGGCTATGTTGTCAGCTTCCTCTTGAGGCTGGGATGGATGCTCTGCACTGTCCTGTCCTTTCCTGCAATTTTTGCAAGGAATTTCCAGATTTGGGTCACTGGTGTCTGTCTGCTATTGTTAGCACACCATTCGTACCATGCCTGTAGTTTGATCTCTTTTGTCTCTGCTGTGACATGGGCTATTACCTTTCTGAGTAGTCTGTGCCTGTCATCTGATGGATTCTATTGAAAGAGTTTTCTGACTCTGTTGACTCTGGCCATTAGTTCTCTGATTCTTTCACAGTAACACCAAGCATCCTTGTGGTTGGTCCTGGCTTGTTTGAGGCTTGACATGGAGGCTTTGCTGCCTGTCCAAGTTTGCCTCTGAACTTGTTGAAGAGCTCTATTTCTTTTGATGGGCTTTCGAGGTAGCTCATGGCCGACAGCTCCTGAATGGTCCACTCACTCGGCTGAGGAGTACCGGAGGGTGGCATTTTACATGCCACCGATAGGAGATAGACAGTATCCTGTGTGGTGTTAAGACTAGTCTTTCCTTTCCGATGTGTAAAACCTTCAGGAGACGATAATTCTGATATTTTAATATTAAGGTCATGATTAGCATGATTAGGTATGGCAACTTCCTGAACGTGGCAGGAGATCTCTTGGAAAATTTCATCATGGTCATACCGCATTTGTTCATCTGTACTGTTAGACTATGTTGGTTCTTTTCAGAGGGTCCTTCACTGAAGGGGTAGGGTTGTTTTTCATAATCAGGCTACTAGCTTTTTGCTTTTATAGTAAGTCACTAATTTGACCTTTTTTCCTTGGTCCATAAGGCAGACGTTCCCTTCTGTGATGTTGCGAAGGGCGCGCTCATCCTCTTTATATTTCGTGTTAAACACACTCTTATAAAATGTGAACAAATCTGAAGCACTGACATGGTCCCAAGAAAGCTATTTCCACAACTCCAAATATCACCGCTGCTAAACAAGTCTAATAAAATAATCGTTCCAAGAAAAGCATTCAGTGAACTGATTGCTTCACATGCAGAAGGCTGTGAAGAGGCTTGACTGGAAAAAGCTCAACTGGCTACAAGCCTATAGGAAAGCCTTAAATTTCATGGACTCGCAAACGGTTAGAAAAAGCAGTCAACAATGACAAGGTTGAAATGGACAGCGTAGTGGGATTAGCTGTTAAAATTAAACACTTTTGTTATAAATGGAAGTAGCAACTAATTGTATGTTTTTATGGGAAAAGATATCTTTACAAGTAGGTCAGTAGTAAAGAGTTTATTGTGAGCAGAAATTAATGATGGAATGCATGATGCATACTTTCCTTTTTACCATCTGCCTAATTCACTTGAAGCGGCTCCGGATACTGTTATCAAAACAGTTAAGGATGAAGCCTCAGAATTATATCCCCCTTTGATCTAGGTTGTAATCCACAACATATAACTATCTATAGGGAATATAAATCTCTGTTCAGGCCGATCTCCGGTTAATTGAGACTTGAAATTTACCTCTTAGGGTACAAAAGACTTGGATGTATATATATATATATATATATATATATATATATATATATATATATATATATATATATATATAGATATGTGTGTGTGTGTGTGTGTGTATGTGTGAGTTTATTCATATATATGATGAAAAAAGGTATAGTTCACATTCGTTTCAAGAGCTTTACTGGCAAAGGAAATATTCTCATAGGGCGGTCTACCACCTTGGGCAATCTTTGGAGCTGCCAGTAGGGTTACTGTGTATGGAAGCCCCTTTCACTGCAAGGAAATCACCAAAGGAGTACAGATCCTACTTGTCAGGGTTATTGGTAAGGCCTAATAGTGCCGTTTCTCAGGAGCAGATGGTACGCCAACGTGCATTGCAGCAATAGTCAGTAATAGCCGCGACTACTCGGAGACAGAAGGAAGGAATTGCAATTCAGTGTCAGTTTTAAGACGAAAATTTGATCTCACGATTTTCTGTCAAGCTCGTGTCATGGAATGTTTTATTTTAAAAAAATTGTGAATATCTTAATAGATCTACGACTGATCAGAACGTGAATAAAGACGAGCTTTCAAATTGTTCTTTTGTTTTTTTATAAGGAATATACAGTTGCGTTTACCGTTTCTTATTTATGTCATCTTACGATTCTGTATGATCAAATACCTATATACTTCGACAATTATTTCATTTGACGATACATTTTCATTCTAATTTTATCTTTGTGAGAATTTTACTTAATTCTATATTAATGAATAAGGGCATGGCCATCGTACACGTGCCTGCATTTTTCTCTGAAGTAAGAATATGGCAAAGAATTTGTTGCTCCTAAAACAAAACGCTCCCTGAGACGGAAATTGGGGTTATTCCTTTGCGCTGAGATGTGCCACAATTCCTTTTCTCCTTCTTCTTCTTCTTCTTCTTCTTCTTCTTCTTCTTCTTCTCCTCCTTGTTGGAGTACGCGTTTGCTTAATCTTATCGCTCACAAAGTTCAACAAATGACCTCAAAGTTTCAACAACGCTTCTGAGAGCGAGATGAGACGACCGCTATACATGTATAGGTGGGTTGTACTCAGCCGACCAGCTGCACTCTCATATACGCTATAAGCAGCCAATACGTAACAGCAACATTTAACTTTTAGCTTAACCATAGTGATGCGATAAAAGCTTACTAGCCTCATTAAAATGGGTCTCTGAGCTTTAAGATATCAAGGGGGGACATTACTAAGCCGGTAAAAATAGGTAGGTAAATATTTACAAGCGACTCTTCTCTATAAAAAAAGCAAGTAAAAAATGCTCCGAAGTTTCTTCGGCGCAGTCGAGTTTTCTGTACAGCCACTACAGCATATAATCAAGGCCACCAAAAATAGATCTATCTTTCGGTGGTCTCTGTATAATGCTGTATGAGCCGCGGCCCATGAGACTTTAACCACGGCCCGGTAGTGGCCTATCCTATATCGTCGCCAGAAGCATTGTCATGGCTAACTTTATCCTTAAATAAAATGAAAATTACTGAGGCTAGAGGGCTGCAATTTGGTATGTTTGATGATTGGAGGGTGGATGATCAACATACCAATTTGCAGCCCTCTAGCCTGTGTAGTTTTTAAGATCTGAGGGCGGACAGAAAAAGTGCGGACAGAATAAAGTGCGGACGGACAGCCAAAGCCGGCACAATGGTTTTGTTTTACAGATAGTACTTTAACTGTAACCATTTACCACAGGTTATCCTACTTTCATCATCTGGGAACCATTCACGTTACCACGGGGGAGCTGGAAAAAAATGAAAGTGCATCTTATGAGAAAAGAACACATCTGTCGCTTCAGTGAATTTGAAGAGATACGAAAAACAATTTTGCCGAGACAATGATATTTTAGAAAGTCTTATAAAGAGTTTAGAAATAAAAATAAAGTCATATGACATTTAAAAGGGCATTGCAACTGAGGATCGAGACGCTCACAGGTAGCGTTTTAAGGGACATTTGCGTGAAATATATAGAAAGTCAGATGTGATCAAATTAAATTTAGGGGAAAATGCGATTACCAAATCTGAGCGCCGTTGGGATGAAGTTAATTAAGCATTAAGTTTAACTTGATTATTTTGCTGCAAGTAATGACGTCATGTCATTGCTGAGTTAGCAGTTTTGACAATTCTTGGGTCGTGAAAAATACAAGGGTATGAGAGCGGAAAATGATGGTCGTTTTTTCTCGTTTTTCTTAATTTTCATTCTGATTGGATTCCAACTAAGTTTATTCAGGTTAAGGCCACAATACGCTCTACAAGGGAGACCTCGTTCCTCTGCGGGTAGCAGTTCTTCATCGGAGGGGTGGGTAGAGCTCTAGGCTAGCACGCTGTTGCCCCAGCGTTCGACTCTCCGACCGGCCAATGAAGAATTAGAGGAATTTATTTCTGGTGATAGAAATTAATTTCTCGGTATAATGTGGTTCGGATTCCACAATAAGCTGTAGGTCCCTTTGCTAGGTAACCAATTGGTTCTTAGCCACGTAAAATAAGTCTAATCCTTCAGGCCAACCCTAGGAGATCTGTTAGTCAGCTCAGTGGTCTGGTTAAACTAAGGTATACTTTTATCTTAGCCACGGAAAATAAATCTAATCTTTCGGGCCAGCCCTAGGAGAGCTGTTAATCAGCTCAGTGGTCTGGTTAAACTAAGGCATACTTTACTTTTTCTGTGGGTAATCTGAGTTGGGGAGATGGAATGAACTGGAACTTTTGGTCAGAATTATAAATCGACTTGAACACCTGTATTCTAATATTTCAAATCATTTCAGACTATAGCGCAATGAAACAAAAGGGATTTGCTGTGAACGGTTACACAAGATTCGTTCATTTTTATGAGGCAACAACTGCTTTAAGGTACCATGATGTTAGGCAATATCACTTCAACGAAGGGCAGTCCTTTGTCTTGCAACAAAATTTACTGTCTGAGAAAGAGAGCAAATGACACTCAGCTATTATTTCTCAGTTGGGCAGATATAGATTCCAGTCTCAGATT
>JANJGK010000050.1:1398774-1408774 GCA_039081455.1 Macrobrachium rosenbergii
ATTTTTCGTGCCGAAATAATAATAATAATAATAATAATAATAATAATAATAATAATAATAATAATAATAATAATAATAATAAAAGATAGGAACAAACAACAAACTCAATACTGATGAGTGAATGGCTGCCAAAATTTATCTTCGTCCTCAACTCCACCGTCATTAGGGGAACCATGATTATTATTATTAGCAGTACAATAGTAGTTGTAGTAGTAGAAGCGATACTAAGGAACAACACTAGTGCTTTTTCTTCAGCGAGGTTCAATACCGCACAGTGTTATAAAAGTCTTCTTCGTTCTGTGACCAAATTGTAGTTATCTCCCCCAATCATGTAGTTGCATCGTTGGAACTTGCTTAAATTTGGTGCAAGTGCCTTTGTTTTTCAAAATTTTTACTTTACTTTCTTAGTTATCTAACTTGGCACTTTCATCTCATTTGCAGCTTGGAATCACAATGACGATCCAATGACGATTCCTCATCTCTTCATTGTAGGAACTTTGGAAAACTCTGGAAAGCTCTCCCTAGATGTGTCATGAATGCTAGGTAATTCCTCAATACGATACTGCCAGGTTGGAGGTTTTTCTTCAAGGATTTTGTTTCAGAATCAGTGCTAAAATGCACTAGACTGGTCCTCTCGACCAGTGACTAGCTATCCTAGAGCTTTCGTGGTGGATGTTCTTACTCTGATCTAATACCAAATCAGAGTTAAAGGCAAGGTATTGATATTTTGATATTTTCCAGGAGAAATAACGAAAACTTATTTTAGGCTTCTGGGTATATTAGGTAAAAGACAAAAAGTTAACTAAACTAATAATTTAGCAGAAAAACATAAATGGAAGTTTGATCTCTAGCTACCTGCGCGTGCGACCATCAGTGCAGGAACGTTTACCAAATCTGTCAAAACGATTTTGTTGATATCTAGAGTGATACACATTACCAGATTACTCTGGACATACTGGCTTGTGGTAAAGCTTTGTTCTGATGGTTTTTTAATCAGTTAAGCCTTCCCATTCATTAACCATATAAAAAAAACCGCCTTTTTTGACAGTCAGGAACCTTTTCCACTCTGACGGCAGATTGACGTGGAGGGTGATGAAATGTACCTAATTGTTATTGCAAGGATTTAGCTTTTCTAGTTGATTACTATTAATAAAATCTTCATGAAACTTACTTCGGTTTTCCCGCGGACATTTAGCTAGGCAAATACCACCAACAAAGGCTGTCATTCAAGTCAAAGAATAAGTTTCGAGTACCGGACACAAGTGGAAGCTCCAACAACTCAGGAGCAAAACAGCCCCTTGGATGCAACGCAGAGAGGGTGAGTCCTGGAATTACGTGAACAACTTACTACCTCTCGCAAGAGCGATCATTGAACTTCGAGCGTCCTTTACAAGCGAGATTCGAGAGCTGCCCATTCTCCGTCTGGGGATATTTATCGGGCAGTTCCTGGTGTTCCAGAAATGGGTAACATATAAACAGATGCGCTGTAGGAAATTTTCAGTGGATAGTTAGTGATGCTCTTTCTGCCTTTGATACTTTCTCACTAGAGCACAATTCCTCACTTTAAATTTGCATCAGATATTTTTATTCCTAATCGTTTAGGATCTATTTAGAAAAGATTCGCAGGTTATAATATTCTTATCTATTCATCTCATTACCAAAGCTGTTCGCAAGAGCGTGAAAGGACAAGCTCACCTTTTTCAGACGCCGTGAAAGACTAACTTTAAAGTTGTGCCGAATATCTGGCAACGCGCCAAGGAGTCGCATTTGCCCAAATAGCGATCAATTAAACCGAGACTTTCCGGACTCTGAAAAGGATAATGGAATTAAACATCTTTTCGTTTTCAGTGGAATTCGTTGCCGCTTCGTACCTTGAATGCATTTCCCGTTTAAAGAGGTTTTGGCTTTTCGTCCTTCTAATGTTACCAAATAGTATAACAGAGACAGGTATATTCGCCTTTATACAAATGTGTGTATATATATATATATATATATATAAGTGGATGTTTGGATGTATGCATGTCTGTATGTATGTTTGCAACTTTGTGCACTATAGAAATCTGAACCGCTTGACCGATCTAGACGAAATTTGGCATGTAGGCGTCCTTTGACCCAACTTAGAATATAGGGTAAATTTCAAACCCTTAGCCCTTTCCCTTTTCCCTTCCCAGTCCCCCTTCCCTACCCCTGAAATGGGGCTGGTGCTGCCCATAGACTTAGTAACTAATGTGGTGAATAAACTCTATGGTTTATCATACCTCATTTCATTTACTTGATGCCACAGAAATATATTACTGAAAATGCTGTTCTTTCCTGTGATTAATAATTCTGTATCAAGGTTTGTGTTTAGGTTTAGTTGGGGGGTGTTTGTAGGTTTACTGGGGGTGTGCTTATGTTTAGTGGGGGTGTATCAGTTAAGTTGGGGGGTGTTTAGGTTTAGTGGGGGGTAAATGGGACAGTCACCGCGGTAATACTTGGATAACTGGGACAGTCAGTACAGTAATGCCTGGATAAGTGGTACAGTCACCACAGTAATACCTGGATAAATGGTACAGTCACCACAGTAATACCTGGATAAAAGGAACCGTGAGAACAGTAATACATGGATAAATGGGACAGTCAGCACAGTAATTTTTGGATAAAAGGGACAGTCAGCACAAGGAGGTGCAGGAAAGTTTTTCTGAATCCTTCAAAGTTTTCCCGAGCAGTACTGGGTTGGTCAGCTAGTATATGTATATATATATGTGTGTGTGTATATATATATTATATATATATACAGTTTATATATTGTATATATATATGTATATATATATATATATATATATATATATATATATATATATATATATATATATATATATATATATGTATGTGTGTGTGTGTGTGTGTGTGTGTGTGTGTGTAGAGAGAGAGAGAGAGAGTACAGAATATCAGAATAAGTATGTAAACTTCATAAAACATTCTATCAAACGGACACCAACTATTTGCAAGTTCATTTTGTTCATGACTTGTTTATGATAGTATTGTGTCATTGCACATAATAACATTTTATATATTTCGTTTTTAGATGATCTCTCATTGCTATTATTATTTTCAACAATATATTAACTATGAAAATTAGGAAGCCGTATGACTGATTAATATGACTGATTAACCAGAAGTTAAAGGAAATCTTTCGTAATATTTATAATCGATCGAGATAAACAGGTATAATTGTAGTAATAATAGGATTATTATTATTATTATTATTATTATTATTATTATTATTATTATTATTATTATTATTATTATTATTATTATGTTCAGTACAGGAACTGCTGAAACTAAGTAGACTTTAAACCACACCTACCGATATTACTATAACACAGAATCCACCAGTCAAATGTTGATGTTAAAATAAACCATAAAAACCAAAAACTCACCTTCTTCCGAAAAGTGGTCCATGTGAGCAACCAATTCTAGACCCCGACAAGACCAAGACTTCGCTCCCTGAGAAATTTCATCGTCCATGAAACAGAATTTCCAAGTTTATTCATGAGGTCTTTCGCCCTGCCATCCCATTTTTGCGCCCCTCGATTGGAATGCAATATCGGTCCGAAGAATTCCCAACATCTTTCGCATTTCGAATGTCATCTTAACTGTGTGCTGACTCACCGAAGCATATGAGTGTCGTTGGGTAACGTAGTATTACTTATGGAATCGTGGGGAGTTTGTTTTCTCACCTGTGTTATAACGCTGCTTGCAGAGAGAGAGAGAGAGAGAGAGAGAGATAGAGAGAGAGAGAGAGAGAGAGAGAGGGCCACGTTATTACGCGAGACGAAAACCCTTCAACAACGTAAAGACATTTGCTTGATGGTGGAACGACATATTTCCTGAAAGAGTAAAATTGAAAGAGATTGAGATTGAAAATATTCTTGACCCGTCCAGGTATTTTGTTTAATTAACTGTCCCGAAAGCATTTCCTTTTTTCCACTTTTAGAATTCAGGAATTATTTACAGAACACTCCATCACTGATTCTAGAGTTATCTTTTATTAATACTTCGATTACATGTTTGATAAGTATTTTGTGTTTTGTATTTTCGAAATCAGAAACTGGATGAGTAACCCAACATTACTCTTGCTAAGAAAGACTATTAAACTATGAAAAATGATGGGAAGCAATGTGAAAGATTCCAGTAAGATCATAAGTCAAAGGGAATTAGATATAAAATGCAGAAATGTCTGAAAATTATTATTTAACAGTAAAGGAAAATTGTAGCAGGTAGTAAAAGTCTGTCATTCAACAGACAACGAGGTCTTCGGAGACTCAAGAACTGAGTAGCTATAGCGAGAAAAGAAAGGTCCTTGACATTCATAACATTTTGCATAATGAATATGACTAGATGTTATTGTGTTGAGGCAAAAGCAAAACAATATTATTTCGAGACATTTCTTTTTAGAAGACTCGTTCATCGTCTCAGTTTTAAGAAAATTTTCATTGTTTAAAGATCACTTTAGTCTTCCATCTAATTTTTGGTCAGTATTCATTTAAACAAAATATACGCGACATGCAAGGTGCGCAGTTTTGAAGTGAAATCGTTGAGGGGAGGAACAGAGGTCCTGGCAAACGTTTAAGGGTATTTAGGATTTAAAATAATGAATATATACACTGAATCATTAGCTGAAACCACTGGGAAAGTTCAAAATGAAACGACAGAGTGACAAGTACTTTCGTATAATTTTAACACATCTTCGGGACACAAAGCACGTGTCTAAATAGCTATAATGAAATGAATATATACACTGAATCATTAGCTGAAGCCACTGGGAAAGTTCAAAATGAAACTATAGAGTGACAAGTACTTTCGTATAATTTTAACACATCTTGGGGACACAATTTTACCTCAGAATCATTTACGTGCTCACTTGTGGAGAGCAGAAATCTCCCCCGACATGAATTCTGTGAGAATTGTAAGAAACCAGAAATAAGTTTGTCCTCTAACGCCGCTGCCTTTGCTCTCTTCCTGCCTGCTCCATAACATTTATCTTTTATATGCGTCTCTCTCTCTCTCCCTCCCTCTCTCTCTCTCTCTCTCTCTCTCTCTCTCTCTCTCTCTCTCTCTCTCTCTCTCTCTCCCTTGTTTAATGAATTCCGCCTTTAGGCTTTTCTTTATCATTTCTGTACTGAAGGTGTCCCTTTCAACGTTGAAACTTATTTTTTTTAATTCCCTTTACACGAGTTATTTTTTTAAAGTATTTTATTTCTTTATAGCCTTATCCATTTCGCTAGCTCTCTCTCTCTCTCTCTCTCTCTCTCTCTCTCTCTCTCTTTGTCTCGCAAATCAAGTCTTGCGGGTCTTTTCAATAAATTTCCAGCTTCAACCTATTCTGTCTTTTCTTCAGTTCAAAGCACTTCTTTTTATGTACCAAAGTTGTCTGTCAGTTTCCCTTTAGACCTTTTATTTTTTTTTTTAGATGTATTTCGTTTTCCAGTTCGTGGCCTCACTCACTGCGCCCATAGATAAGAAACTTCGCAGATATTTCCGGGGCTCTTCTGCAGGCCAGACCTCGAGTGTGGAAACGGTGATTTCTGACGTCAACAAGGTGTAACTCTTGTGGCAGTGTTCTCGTCTCTTTTCAAAATTTTTAGCCTTATATTGGCTCGTTCCATGGCAACATTTACACCACACTGTAATATCTGGCATATTACAGCATCACCATACTAGATGATTTAAAGATCATATTTCATTCCAAGTGATGCATTTGCTTCCTATGAAACTGATCATCAGTGCCTAGATATTAATTCACCACTGTTAGTCAGACCGTATCTACTGTGAGCAGGGTTGTGGATCCAAGTTCGTCTTCATAATAGAACTTGCAGTTGCCTTTTATTTTTACATAAAAAAGACTACACTAGTCAAACAAAGCTATAAAGTTTTTCACGTTTTTACCTGAGATATCTCGACATTTCTCGCGGACAGACGGATATCGAGTAAGATTAATATATGCATGCAAACATCCCTAAGTTTTCGAAATGACACCTTCCCGCGTGATGGTCAAACACTTTTTATTGCCTCAAATATTTTGTAGCTTATTGAGTCGGCTTCGTTTCGGACCTGTTCCATACGGACACTGAAGATGAATGCGGCAGATCTTTCCTAAAAGGAAACAGTCCCTAGGAAGAACTACTTTAGGTTCGGTCTGAAAGGACCCCATTCAGAAAAAGTTGAAAAAGAAGTTGTATGGAGAATTTCCGAAAATATCTCTTTTTTTTTTTTTCAGAACTCTAGAAGGGATTCTACTAAAAAACCGGAAGAATTAATAAGGCTTTTACTTCCGGGGGGCGATAACTTGAGCGAAAAATCTCCCTAACACCCGAGAACACATTTCATTGTGGCCAATATATCTGGTTGGCTGCTCCTGAGATTCTGGTGCTGATGCGGAAGTCAGACTGAACGATATAGCTGTCATCATTTTACGTTGAAAGTTTGGTGTTACAGTGAAACATGTTTTTTATTAAAAAAGATGTAGTTCTGGGATTGGAAACATACAGACACGAATCTAGAAGGTGTAATCAGCTAAAGGGTGAGCTATGGCTGGGTGCTACGGTACTCAGATCGCGTTTGCAGTTTAATATTTTGAAATTGTCTGTCCGTCCGCACTTTTCCTGTCCGCCCTCAGAACTTAAAAAACTACTGAAGTTAGAGGACTGCAAATTGGTAAGATGATCATCCACCCTCCAATCATCAAACATACCAAATTGCAGCCCTCTAGCCTCAGTAGTTTTTATTTTATTTAAGGTTAAGGTTTCGTACATCTGGCAGCGCTTTCCGGAGACGCGCGATGCAACCTCACTCGACCGCATCTGGGGAGTAACTGAGTGAGTGAGCGGTGCGAGGTCGTACCTGATAGCTTTATACAGTATTATACGCTGTACAGAAAACTTGAATGCGCCGAAGAAACTTCAGGGCATTTTTACTTGTTTTATCAATTTTTGTATTTATCATTTATTTATTTATTTTTTTATAAGTGGGATCTCTTTTTTCTGTATTTCAATTTACTTCCTGTTAATTCTTCCTAATGAACACCCTAATATTTTTAGGAAGCTTGAATATCGGGTCAATGGCTTCTTCCATATGATTAGGTTTCATCTGAATAATAATAATAATAATAATAATAATAATAATAATAATAATAATAATAATAATAATGATTTGCTAAGCTTATGCACTGCTCCTGGCCTCCTACCATCCAGAGATTACTCAGGGGACTGGACCTTTGGGAACTTCCTGGTGATTTTAAGTATTATCTTAAATTATTCTCTCTCTCTCTCTCTCTCTCTCTCTCTCTCTCTCTCTCTCTCTCTCTCTCTCTCTCTACCTTATTCTCTGCTGACAATACAAGACGCTAAGGTTTATGGTTTACATTCCAGAACCATTAAAGGTGTGGGGGGTGAAGTGAGCTGAAATGAAACACTAGTGGAAATGGTGGTGGTGACGGGTGGGAGGGTTTGAGCCTCTGAACCTCGAACACCTGATAAAGAAAATAAAGATTTTCACGTTCAATTCTTCGGCCGTTTGTTTCCGGGTATTGATGTCGAACACACAAAGGGGGAACATAGAGGCGCGCGTGTTTTCTTAGTGTATTCATATGTTATGTTTTAATGATGGAAATTTTTTTTTCTTTTTTGCTTGGAAGAGTTTTTATATTGTAATGTAGACGAAGACATATCGGTATTCCCATTTCAATATATAGTGCGGAAATTCTAAATTCAATATATATATATATATATAAATATACATATATACATGTATGTATGTATGTATAGAAAAATAGATAGACAGATTATTTTTCATAAATTCATAAAAAATTACAAATAAAAATAAAATAAAAATATTCCCAAGTAAGAATTTTTTTCTCAGCGACATTCAGTCTTAAACGAAATGTTTGTGATGCTTCCAATCAACTGGAGTACTGGAACAAATTAAAAGGAATTCCCGGAGAAGCAATATCATTCTGAAATCTTTTCACGGCGTTGATTCATTGACGGGACGTGATATATACCAGATCTCTCTTGAACTGAATCTCCCAGCACCATTCCCCAGCCCCTACCGTTTGTTGCAGTAAATTTGTTAGTATCGCACCTTATCGCTGTTATCGCCACCTAGAAATCAAGATTTTCCTAGTGAATAACAAACTTTACGAATGGAAATATATTAAAGAAAAGTTCGTCATACTGAACTAGCCAATAACATCTGTATCACTCAGTCGCGGAATATTCCCTCGGAAACAGCGCACGAAAAATCAATAAAATCTGTCTTCCCGGGAAGAGAAAGAGGTACGTCGAAGGGCCCCCGGGGGACAAATGTTGTTCATATCCCTGATTTAATAACAATCTCGCGCTTTGGGGAGCGGGCACTCGATTCTTCATGCCCCAGATTTATGCCTCACTTGGCAAACTTTCGCTTGGTCATGATTTGCCTGTGCAACTGGGCTGCGTCAAGACTGGACTGAAATCTCGTCTCTGATACAAGGCGTCTGTTCCTGCAATGCCTCCCAGGTCTGTCATCGGGTGAGAGGTGTGAGGCAGGTTATTGTGCCTAGGGAAGGAATTGAAATAAATATTTAAATGCTAAGTGGTTTGGATTCCATAATGATTTACTTGATGCTTGAGAACGATAACCTCCTGAATACTATTTCAAGGGAAACATCTGAGAAAAAAATCCCTCTTACTCAAAGAACAGGCTGTTCTATGGCAGCTCCGGGCGGCCAATGAAGAATTAGAGGAATTTATTTCTGGAGATAGAAATTCATTTCTCTGTATAAAGTGGTTCGGATTCCACAAGAAGCTGTAGGTCCCGTTGCTAGGTAACGAATTGGCTCGTAGCCACGTAAAATAAGTCTAATCCTTCGGGCCAGCCCTAGGAGAGCTGTTAATCAGCTCAGTGGTCTGGTTAAACTAAGGTATACTTCACTTTTTGTTCTATGGCAGACTTCACAAAGGGAATCAACTCTCGCTATCCGCGTACTTTTGGTGGAACGTTTAGACAAGTCCCAACGTCTAAGGACAAGTATATCTATGAACCACCAAGGATCGCTTAAGGGTAGGAACAGGGTCTTTGAACTTATAAAACGATCTCCAACTGTCTCTCGGTTCTAGGAGCTAGCTTCAGGTTATGGTGATAAAAATGTTTCTTGCTAATTATTACTGAAGTAGTTACAAACTTTGCATCATTCGTACAGGGCGGAGAACCATAAAAATCCTGTTTAATACAGTAAAGTATATATATATATATATATATATATATATATATATATATATATATATATATATATAAGTTAAGTATATTTTAGTTTAACCAGACCACTGAGCTGATGAACAGCTCTCCTAGAGAGGGCTGGCCCGAAGGATTAGATTTATTTTACGTGGCTAAGAACCAACTGGTTACCTAGCAACGGGACCTACAGCTTATTGTGGAATCCGAACCACATTATGACGAGAAATGAATTTCTGTCAACAGAAATAAATTCCTCTTATTCTTCATTGGCCGGCCGGAGAGTCGAACGCTGGGCCAACAACGTGCTAGCCGAGAGCTCTACCCACCCTTCCTGTGAAGAACTTAATATATATATATATATATATATATATATATATATATATATACATATATATATTGTATATCTATCTATCTATCTATATATATATACCAATATTTATATATATATATATATATATATATATATATATATATATATATATATATATATTAATTACAGTCTGGAATAACGCACTTATGAAAAAATATTCTAAGAGAGTCGATCGTATTGTGAAAATAAAGAGAGAGAGAGAGAGAGAGAGAGAGGAGAGAGAGAGAGAGAGAGAGAGAGAGAGAGAGAGAGAGAGAAAGAGAGAAAGGATATGTGCTATAATGCAAAAATGCTGTTGAGTTTAAAATGAGATTGTGTGTTGGCATTCAGATATATATACAACAATGTTGAGATCTCAGCACATGAATATTT
>JANJGK010000050.1:1413774-1446274 GCA_039081455.1 Macrobrachium rosenbergii
ATGCAGCACTGAGTTTGTAGATCGGCTTAAGTAGTTCCTTTCAATAACCATATTTTAAATCCTGCCGTTATTGCATGTTTTCTCTGCATAAGATCCTCATATATCAACGCGTAATGTAATGTTTTTTCCTTAAAATCTCGCGTGATTTTTCTCGTCCAATATGGCACCTTCGGAAGAAAACAGCGGCGTTTTCTGTCATTTCATGAAACGAACCTCTGATACAAAACCTTCGCCGAAATGTGTTGTGTCTCTAAATATTCTTCCATTACTCCTTCCTTTTGCATTATGCAAGTGGCCGATAAGAGAAAGCGCTCCTGGGAGCTGCTGGCGAAGAAGAAGAAGAAGAAGAAGAAGAAGAAGAAGAAGAAGAAGAAGGTCGGGTTTTTATTTTCGAGCCCTAATTACTCGCGAGTCTTTTCTCTGCAAAAATGTCGAGAAAGATTAAAACTTCAGTTTGCTTGTTGCTTGATTAAAAGAAATGTTTAATCACAGAACATATCGTTTTGCGCTCAAAATATTACAGACATCTGTACCACTGGTCTTAAAAATGAAACAATTGTGGTACGTTTACCAAAAGCTTGACAAAAACAATTCAGATTCTACTGCTCTGTTATGACTGCGAATATCAGTAATGTAGTAGTTGCTGAATAATTCATTATTATTATTATTATTATTATTATTATTATTATTATTATTATTATTATTATTATTATTATTATTATTATTATTATTTTTGGGGGGTCTATCAGAGTAATCCTATTCGACTGGGTGGTTTTTATAGTATTTGGGGGAGGGGGGGGGGGGTTCCGGGTTGCATCCTCCCTCCTTAGGAGTCCATCACTTTTCTCACTATGTGCGCTATTTCTAGTAGCACACTCTTCTTCATGAGTCCTGGAGCTACTAAAGTTCGGCATCTAGTTTTCCCAGGTGCCTTCTCAGGGATCTTGGGATCGTGCCTTGTGTTCCTATGATTATGGATACAATTTCCACTGGCATATTCCATATCCTTCTTTTTTCGATTTTCAGGTCTTGATACTTATCAATTTTTTCTCTTTCTTTCTCATCCACTCTGGTGTCCCATGGTATTGCGACATCAATGAGTGATACTTTCTTCTTGATTATTATTATTATTATTATTATTATTATTATTATTATTATTATTATTATTATTATTATTATTATTATTATTATTACGATGGAAGATAGCAAGGCTTGTTCAAAATACTGGAAGACCAGTTACACGTTAAAGTAACATTTTTCTTCCAAACTTAAACGTACAATTTGCATACAAATTTCTAAAAGGTTGTGGACATTGAAAAACTAATAAATAACGCAGCAGGAATTTATATCAAAACTAAAATTCCGTCCGCATCATGACACTGGAGAAATACAACTTTTTCCGCTAAGTTTAGTGAAAGCTCAAAGTTCACTTGCATCAGAAGCAGGACACTCGAGAATTTACTCTGCTCTGAAATCGGCATAACTTGGTTCTCTGCTCTCAAATTATAGAAGCTGTCTTCGACTATCGCGTCATTTTACGTAATTTGATCATCTGAATATTCGTCACGATTAGCACTCAAAAATAAGAATCTAATGACTTAGATATTAATATATTATTGATTCTGTTGGTACTGGGATGTAACGAAGGAAATTATACTCCTGAGAGTTTCACTCAGCAAAGACACTTTGCCAGGAGTTTCATCTTTGGTACAACTAAAATATGGAATGTTTTGCACTGTACAATTGTAGAGTCTTCTGACCTCCAAGTGTTAAGCAATTTTATTCTTTTTTCCTTCATATTTATTGATTTATTTATCACATTATCTTATAACCTGCCTCTCTCTCCTGGCTGATTTCCCTATAAAGTCTGTGGACTCTGTCCATAAGGGTTTCCAACTGAAGATTTAAAGAAAGAAAGGAAGATCTAGATTCACTAAAGCCCAGATCAGTGATTGCTTTTACATTAAGCTGGCAAAATCCTTCCAGTTTCATGGGCAGCGGCTGAGAGTTTCATGGGCTCGCGTCCGAGAGTTTCATGGGCCGTGGCTGAAAGTTTCATGGGCAGCGGCTGAAAGTTTCATGGGCAGCGGCTGAGAATTTCATGGGCCGTGGCTGAGAGTTTCATGGGCCGTGACTGAAAGTTTCATGGGCTCGCGGCCGAGAGTTTCATGGGCAGTGGCTGAGAGTCTTATACAGCATTATACGCTGTACAAAAAACTCCATTGCGTCGAGGAAACTTCAGCCCATTTTTGTGATGTCGACGCAGGCTAAGCGCAGTGGACTCCCTCTGTATCAGATCCCTTTCCATTGTTCATCTGGTCAGCTGGTACAGTGGTTAGTGCCGTGACACGCCGCTCAGATGTCGCGGGTTCGCATCTCCCCAAAGGCGATGAAAAATCACTGGCTCTGTATCATGATCAGTTACTACTGCAGTGTCGGCTCTGCATTGGAAGGTTGAAACCAACATTCTTTGAAAGCTTCAATTTCAAGTCAATGGCCCCTGTGGTGTGCTTGTTCCGTGTGAATAGGTTTCATCTACTGAAATAATAATAATAATAATAATAATAATAATAATAATAATAATAATGATAATAATAATAATAATAATAATAATAATAATAATAAGAGCGACTGGTGTTAGGAAACAATTAAAGAACTACGGCCGGCTTGACAAATCATGTTAGAATAAAGTATTATGTTTTTCATACAGGCTGGATCAGTCTTATGTAAATCATGGACATGACATCATTTGCTAAGGAAATTTAACTTTGATTTGAAGTTTGCTATTTCGTTACACCTGCTATAATGGTCTCAACGTTTCTGAAATATGTAAGTAATTCGTTCCTTTTTTTTTTTTATTTGAATTGAATTTGATTTGATTGAATTCCGGCGTCGAGCCAAACCACTGGGCCACTTTCGGCCCTCCAGCGCTCAAGACAGTAAAGAGGAAGTTGGAGTGGGTGGGCAGGAAGATTTAGAGGTCCAGAGAATGAAGGAGATGAAGTACAAAGGTCTAAATGCTTTAGGTGGAACTGAGAGAAACCGCCGCTGCTTCACTGAAGAAAGGAACTGGAATGGAATTCAAGTTAAGAGTTAAAGAGTTGGCGAAGCTAACTTCTGAGGAGAGGCTGCAGACAACCTTCAGAAATGCCTGCAGCGCCCAAGGAGATTTTTTAATTTTTGTTTATAATCAGAAAATCAACGCGATGATGCCAAAGAACAATTACGTAGGAGATTTTTTTCCCCTGAGCATAGGTCGTAAAAGGAACTCTTAACGCAACTTCCTGCGAAAAAGTTTCAGACTAATTGACCTTTGGCTTTCGCTACAGCAACGAAAGTTCGGGAACAAAGGCAACTTTTCAGGAAGTTAAGGAGCTACATCGAATGTGGAATAATTCGTAGGGAAAAAGAGAAAACTTTCGAGGGGAAGGTGAGCTGAA
Organism: Macrobrachium rosenbergii; assembly: GCA_039081455.1. NCBI lineage: Eukaryota > Metazoa > Arthropoda > Malacostraca > Decapoda > Palaemonidae > Macrobrachium > Macrobrachium rosenbergii. The sequence continues at coordinate 1,417,215 of JANJGK010000050.1, forward strand.
AGTTTCTCAGAGGCAAGGAGGGGTTCTTCTAGATGACATATAGTTAATGAGATACACGTGAGCTTATCAGCAAGAAATATGCGTTAACCTCGGAAAAATATGAGAGAGAGAGAGAGAGAGAGAGAGAGAGAGAGAGAGAGAGAGAGAGAGAGAGAGAGAGAGAGAGAGAGGTGGGCGGAAGGGTCGAGCTCTGAACACTCTTGGAACAAAGTTTATAAGTTAATGTTATGTAAACTAAACAATTAGGCGTAACGAGTTTGTATCATTTGCACAATAATTTCATAATAGATTAATGGAAAATATTCACTAAAGCTTTAATTAAAAATTAAAGCATTTTGTTTAATAAACTATGGACGTGAATAACAATATTAATAACTGTACATTGCATCATATTAAATCCTTTAAAACTGCCGGAAGAATAATCTATTATAATGAGCCCATTAATGCTGCATTAACACAGAAAATGGCTTAAATATCATCGAGCATTAAAATTAATATTCGCTATATTTTGACACTAACTATTTCAAAGGTCGGCCAAAGATTAAAAATGCGATTTTGCTTTGATAATCAAAAAGAAAGATTGGCTTTGTAATACCATAATTGTTCAGTATTCTCATGCAACCCACAAGCTAATAAAGTTCTAAAGATAATCCTCTTTGTTGAAACGATTATGCAGTATATAACTGTACTACAATTCTTTATATATATCATATATACAGTATATATATATATATATATATATATATATATATATATATATATATATATATATATATATATATATATAACGGAAAACGTATTCACGATTCTCTCTATTGACTTATTCTAGTCGACTGACCATTTTCTCATTCATTAGCAATATCTTCAGGACTGAGTTACAAACTGACATACAAGGTTTTTATTACTACACGCAGACTTTGCAGCTGTGCTTAGATTTTAAATATTATGGCTGAATTTCTATTGGTAGGCGGGTCTCATTCTCTCTCTGGTGGTCTGAGCGTTAGCATGGGCATTTAGATGCTCCGTAAGACGCGTCCTATGCCGCGGCTTGCGGCAAATGGAGTGGGCAGGGGCGTGATTCCAGTTTCGGTCCGACTGTCTTGATTTGTTTTGTTGTCGTTGTCGGTAGTCGTGTTCATGGGTGTTCTGTCGCTCATGTCCTCTGATTTCCTTGTAGAAGGGAGGATGAAGTCTGTGTTCCTCTGTATGTTTAACGCAGGACGCTGTTGATTTATGTTCACATTTTCTGCTTTTTGCGGTCTGTTGAAACGGGCCTCCCTGTGCACATTCTCTGTGCTTTCTAGTTATTCTTCCAGTGTCGGATTGCCATCGTGGTCGTCTACGTAATGTTGAAATATTGCGCCTTGGCAGTGGTAGTGGTGTGACTTGTGTTGTACATTTAAATTTGTGCACTACGTTGGTCACCCGACACCCACGTCTTTCTGCATGGGGCTGTGCTATTTCATATTACAAGGGTGCTGACTAGGTTCGGGGCCAGTTAGGACATAAGGAAATACCCTCATTAAGATTCGTATGGTTCGTACTGCTGGCAATTATGCTCTTCATGGCATTGACCTCCACATTATTTTAAGAAAAGTCTATCACTTGGATGCCACCCCCTTGACATACCAGAAGATGATATTCTCTCCCTCTCTCTCTTTCTCCCTTTATTCAGAGTAAAAATCTGAATAACATATATATATATATATATATATATATATATATATATATATATATATATATATATATATATATATATAACTGAATCACGAAAATATGGGATGATGAATATATGAATAAAGACAAAATCCACAGAGGAAAGAGAAACACTGGAGTGCTGAAAGGCCTTTCGACTGTCGTCCTTTATTAGTCGAAAGGCCTCGCAGCACTCCAGTGTTTCTCTTTCCTTCCTGGATTTTGTTCTTTATATATATATATATATATATATATATATATATATATATATATATATATATATATATATATATATATATATATATATATATATATATATATAGTTATTCAGATTTTTACTCTGAATAAAAAAAGTCACAAGTGTTGTAACAGGTAAAGATCAAGATAGATATAATGTTAGATTCATGTCGGGGACACTTTCATATGTACCAAAAATTCGACACATGACATATTCTGAGAACTGAATTATTAACCTTCTCGTTCAGGTAAATATTCCGAATAAGGTTCATATAACAAAACGCATAGTAAAGTCACTGATTTTTTATGACAGATCTTCAGCAATCTAATAACTCCAGAAGTTTCCTCAGTCTTTTGGGTTCTTAACCCACATTTCCATGCAAGCAGAAGTCTATCCTTAATGATCCGCACGCGGCAAGACAATTCCTGGCATAAAATCCCCTCTGTGATGAGTCAAGAGAAAATAAACCACTCAGACAATCGGTTCCCTGATCAGATTCTGACTAATGTTCTCCACAAAGACTTCAGCTGATTGAAGTCGCATTACCTCGCTGTCTGGGGAGCGGAAAGAAATGCTGAAATGAACGATTGAAATTTCGCTCGCAATTGGTTCTGAGAAGGAGAAGGAAAGTTGTTCATTCCCGGTGAAGTTTAATGAAGCACGGGTAAGAATAGCTCTTGTTTCGGCTGGGACTTTAGATAATGAGGGAAAGGAGTGAAATGTGAAACCATAAGTGACTACGTTTGACTTTAGGTTTCAAAAAATAGTAATACTTCAGTACCGAATAATACGAAAGTATTTGTTTATGTAACGACCTGGTATGTTCTCTCTCTCTCTCTCTCTCTCTCTCTCTCTCTCTCTCTCTCTCTCTCTCTCTCTCTCTCTTGTATTTTGATAGGAAAAAAATTTTACATTGAAAAAAGATATAAATTAACATATGCAGTTAGCAGAATAGTTTTCATTGAAAAATTAAAGAACATAAGTATGTATATATATATATATATATATATATATATATATATATATATATATATATATATATATATATATATATATATATATATATATATATATATGTATACATTACAATTTCATATGTATCTGGTAAAAGTGACCAATAGATTCTATATATATATATATATATATATATATATATATATATATATATATATATATATATATATATATATATATATATATATATATATATATATATATATGTAGAATTTATTGGTCACTTTTACCAGATACATATGTAATTGGAATAGCCACAATGCCCTCTTAACTTCTCAAATTCTTCGTGCTTTTTTGGATATGCTTGTCACTACAAAGCCGTAAGATCCAAGCACAAGAAATTGAAGTGGCTGACCGGGCATCACAGCTGCTTCAATTTCTTGCACTTGGATCTTACGGCTTTATAGTGACAAGTATATCCAAAAAAGTGAGAAGAATTCGAGAAGTTTAGAGGGCATTGTGGCTATTACAATTACATATATATATATATATATATATATATATATATATATATATATATATATATATATATATATATATATATATATAAAAATATATATATATATATATATATATATATATATATATATATATATATAATACATTTTTTTTTATTTCCAATTATTAATCCACAAATAACTTATGAATGCCGAATTCGCTTTATCATCGAAATAGCTAGCGCCCAAAGGATATTATTTATTTCATGAAGGCGTCTAAAGTGAAAAGTGAAAGCAATTCTGTCTTTGTGGATTTGTACTTAATGACATCAACCGAGCAGTCACTGTGGCTAAAAGTCCAAGCGTTCGATTGACAAATGCCCAACTTGTTCCCCAAACGTCAGCTCATCTGTCGAATGATGGGAATCGGAACCAACTTCTTTTACTCTCATTCATACATCTCTATCTTCCAGAGCCTCGATGGCCAAGTCGGTTAGAGCAGCAGGCTCGGACTTCTTAGAGGTCTGTGGCGCGGGTTCAAATCCGCAGCCAACCGGTCAGAGAGGCGGACACTTTGCTATCCGTGTAGACACCCCGGGATTATGTATGTAATCAACGGATAGGTTTGCTTAAAAAGCAAATGGGTGTTACAGACTAATACACACACAAACAAAGCCACTCCAATGCCTTCTAAAATCATAGCAGACACCTCACACGTCTCGACTGTCGACCTAACCGGGGAACGACTCCTCGCTGCTGGGAGAGAGGGCGCTGGTGACTGGTACAATACATGTACATATACTACCGGGGTCTAAACAATGCCAGACAGGGCAGCTGATCGAGCCTACAAAGTCTACCCCAAAGCCAAATCAAAAGTCCTTCGAAAGAAGGCATCGTGCTTACCCCATTCAAATGGGGAAAAAAGCACGTTAAAAGAAGAAGAAGAAGATCTCTATCTTCCATCCCTCGAAGGTAGTTTCCTCCAGAGCTGATGTCCCACTCCTGAATCGAACATGTATTGCAACAAAAACAAGTAAAAAAATGCGCCTAAGTTTCTTCAGTGCAATGGAGTTTTCTGTACAGCGTATAAGGATATATGAAACTCTCAGCCGGCTGTGGTGGCCTGTGTTGTTGCGGTGCCAGACGAACGACCATGGCAAACTTTAACCTTAAATAAAATCAAAACTACTGAGGCTAGAGTGCTGCAATTTGGTACGTTTGATGACTGGAGGGTGGATGATCAACATACCAATTTTCAGCCCTCTAGCCTCCTCAGTAGTTTTTGAGATCTGAGAGCGGACAGGAAAAGTGCGAACGGACGGACAAATAGCCATCTAAACAGTTTTCTTGTACAGAAAACAAAAAAACAAAAAAGATAGAAATAAACGTGAGACATTTATGTGTCGATAGGAGATCTCATTCTTCTGAAAGGTTGTATTGCATCCGATAGTTAACCCTAACGCCCTGGTCCCTGGTATTAAAGCCCGACGTTAACGGCCAGATGGGTTTGTGGATTGGGGTCAAACAACGAATCGGTCGCTCATATCGCTTATTTATAGGATTAGGGAAAGACAAATTTTGTCCCTTTTGTCACCAGCGTCTGGGAAATACCGGCCGTGGCCAGAATTGGTAAGAAATAAAAGGATTCATATTGGTTACCGCGTTTTATTTTTCATCGCTCTGGAAACTGATAGTTGTAAGCGATTCTGGTCACTAGCAAAAAAATAAGATAAGTAGTGAAAATAAAGCAAATAAGTATTATTACTTTGTTATATAAAACTTCTCCGAAGTTTAAGCACTTACATATTTTTTTCTTTTCAGTTTATTTCTTGAAACATTATAAAGTTTTCCCCAATCTTCTTAGACGAATCTCTCTCTACTTTTTTTTCTCTCAGCTATTTGCTAGCTGTAATTTTATCGAACGAACAGTGACAGTTCTTTACCAGAAGGAAAGTCTATGATGTCCTGAAATCGTTTTTTCATGCAAAGCTCTTCTTGTTTCCTAAGATATCAAGATGTGGAGGAACCAGAAGTATTTCTTCTTGCCACCGAGTAAAAGTGCCAAATAGTTGAAAATACTTAAAAGCGAGTGTCTCTACAAATGTCATAAACGCTGAAATATTAATGATATATTACTAAACGTTACTTGGACATTACATTTCCTAATTTTGAAGCAGGGCTGAAAATCTATTGATAGGAGCTTATTGAGGTGTCAAACGACTCCTGCCTATGGCCAGGAACAGAGGGAAGCGGAGATAGTGTTCATTTTCTGTTTTCCTATTATGGCGTAGCTTTCCGTCAATTCTTGTGATGTATTGTGCATGTGTGTGAAAGAAAGAAGAGAGAGAGAGAGAGAGAGAGAGAGAGAGAGAGAGAGAGAGAGAGAGAGAGAGAGAGAGAGAGAGATTCTTACTAGGGATTTTTTGCAATAATGGTCTTCACGAACTAGTTGATTATCAATGGTCACTGTTTATTGTTACCAAGCGTTTTCTTCAGTGTCATAAAATAAGTGTAAAAATGAATAATTTCATAAATAGATATATATGAATATCTATATCTATATATATATATATATATATATATATATATATATATATATATATATATATATATATATACATATATATATATATATATATATATATATATATATATACATATATATATATATATATATATACATACATACATACGCATGCATAGTATTATATTTAAATGTAGTCAATTTCATTCACAATTATTAGATTTAGACAGTCGTAAAGATATTCTGTGAGTAGATACTTCTTCTGTGTATAGTTTCATGTTTAGGTCACCAATTGTAATGGACAAAGTCTGGATATTTCTCCTCTCTCTCTCTCTCTCTCTCTCTCTCTCTCTCTCTCTCTCTCTCTCTCTCTCTCTCTCTCTCTCTCTCTCAACCCAGATCCAAGGGAAATTCCACCTGAGAAAATCTGACAAGAGAAAACTCTTTCTCAAGCACTCTGAATTGCCAGAATGGAAATGACAACAAAAGTCGTCGGAATTTCATGCTCTGCTAAACGAGTGAAGTGCTCCATTTGGAGAGGAGATGCGTTCATTAGATGCAGACTCGGCCCTTTGGGTTCCTTTTGTTTCCTTTCATTTTATTTATTCCGCCAGGGCTTTTGATACTTCCCCAAGCCTAGCATCGCACTCATGTTAAGCTTCTTTTATCCGAGTTGTGCCCCTTGTGACAAAATTTCTTCATTTTAGGCCAATAGCTGTTACCTGATTGCTCAGTAAAATCTTACATCATCGTTCTGTCACTTCTGGGTCATTTGACCTAAGGGTGGAGTGTTTGGGAGAGTTCATGGGTCTGCCTGTTGAGTCCTCAGCGGCCATTGCCTGGTTCACTCTGCTCTGAGCTTGGGTGGGGAGGGACTTTAGGCTCTGATCATATGGGTGTGACGTTCTGTCTCTAGAGCACGAGTGACCTTTAAACCTTTCAAGATGTACCATCATGTCTTCATTTTATCATTAAATCATTATCGAGACAATGGCAAGTTCTTCATTGGAGGGGCGGGTAGAGCTCTCGGCTAGCACGCTGTTGGCCCAGCGTTCGACTCTCCGACTGGCCAATGAAGAATTAGAATTTATTTCTGGTGATTGGAATTCATTTCTCGTCATAATATGGTTCGGATTCCACAACACATCCCGTTGCTAGGTAACTAGTTGGTTCTTAGCCACGTAAAATAAATCTAATCCTTCGGGCCAGCCCTCTCTAGGAGAGCTGTTAATCAGCTCAGTGGTCTGGTTAAAGTAAGATATACTTAACTTATTTTTTGAGACGGTGACAATGTTGACTAACATATTTTAAGGGATCCTAACGTAGACATAATGCTGTGTTCGTTCAGATAACCCGAATAGCTTCACGTGCATTGGGTATCACAAACAGAAATGTATCACCACCATAATTCCCTTTAACGCCACACGACGCGAAGGCCCTCGCGATAAGGAACCAGTAAGACAGACATTAAGAAATGAATGAGCTTAAACGGAGATTTGCGTAACAATTGTACGAAAAGTATTGATTGACGATAAGGAAAGATGTCTGATTTTGCCTGAGATTGATTTCTTACAAAGGAATGCCTTCCCTCCTTCAGTCCAGCTGTCCAACATTTCTGAACTATGACTTCTTAGTGTAACTGTGGGGTTTTCTCTGAATACACCTTTAGATCATTGCACTTCATCGCCTTTATTTTCTGGACGGCATTCATTTTGCTGTTCAACCACTCTAACTCCCCTTTCACTTCAGAGCCGAATGGCCGAGGATGACCCACTGCTTGTCTTGGCAAGCCTAAATTTCATAAATTCAAATCAGACTTGACGCCTCAGGGAATGTTGCCCAGACCGTGCCACTGATAGGTACTCATACTGTATACGTTAAGCTTATGGAGTCATTCCGAGATTTATGGGTTTTATAATTTTCTGTAAAAGATAACTATTGCGCCGGCTTTGTCTGTCCATACGCACTTTTTTCCATCCGCCCTCAGATCTTAAAAACTACAGGGGCTAGAGGGCTGTAAATTGGTATGTTGATCACCCACCCTCCAGTCATCAAACATACCAAATTACAGCCCTGTAGCCTCAGTATTTTTTTTTTTATTTTATTCAGGGTTGAACTTAGCCTTAACCGTGCTTCTGGCAACGATATAGGATAGGCCGTGGTTAAAGTTTCATGGGCCGCTGCTCATGCAGTATTATACCGAGACCACCGAAAGAGAGATCAATTTTCCGTGGCCTAAATTATACTCTGTAGCTACTGTACAGAAAACTCGATTGCGCCGAAGAAACTTCTGTGCATTTTTTACTTGTTTTTTTAGTCTTTTTTTTTTTTTTTGAAATCATGCTGTTTCATCACGCCTGCCTATTTAATATACAATGAATGCATATAACCTCCCATTAATCAGTCCTTAGGTAAATATATTTGATAACCCATGTGTCTCACGTTAGCCTTAGATGAACTCCGTCGGTTTTCAAGCACCTGGCATCCCGTGTTTATGGAATTTTTAAAGAAATCCACTAACAGAACACGAAAAAGCCCCATCTCTTTATGTACCTCATACCATACTAATAATGATTATTTTTTCTAGCACCCATTCTTCACAGAGGCAAAGGAAAAACTCTCATAACGGGGAACTGGTTGTTTATGTAGCGGTTATGAATCCGCAGGCGACAATAGGGTGGGTCTGGTGCGCGCTTCGTAACGTATGTGTTATTTTTCAACAAAGGAAACACCATTTCATCACAAAAGGTTTCCTCTCGTTAAGCTGGGATTTACACGTTCGCTACGGCGGGAATAGAAATACACAAAATGGTAAACTATTTTACATGTCATGTTCCGTTCAAGTTCAGACAAATGTTTTCTGAGAAAGCATCACTTCGTCAGTAGCAAAGGTTATCATTTTTCTTTTGAAATCCCCCTGATATCTGACTACGTGTGAAAAGTCTTCAGTAGAGAGAGAGAGAGAGAGAGAGAGAGAGAGAGAGAGGATGGAGGGAAACTAATGGTGACACGATACAAAACTAGACTGTCAGGCTGTGCTTAAGAAAAGGTGTGAGAATATTGGAAAAATGTTCTGTTAGCTAAACCAGAAATGGTCTTTAATTGAGCTTACATAAAAGTGGATCTTAACGGCCAATAAGCAAATGTCAGGCTGCAGTAGTCTTACAGGAGAACAGTGACTGATAAGTCTTGTAGAATGCCATTGCGACAGATACCCAATGAAACGGACATGTGTGAAATGAAACAAATTGTCGGAATAAACTCTGAACAACATTTCTCTGTTAATGAAATGATACTCCTCTGAATCTCAGTATGATGCCATTCCGAAATGCCAATGATGTTGCAATATCTCATTTTCTTTATTGAAATGGGAAAAACATTTATGAAGAATTTGTATTTCATACATTTGTTTTCTTTTCTGTCAAGTGACAGTGACCTCAAAAGGATCATTCTGCTTCAGCACGCTTCCGGGAATGACGCTTCAATGTATCTTGAGCCGTCGTTATCCATAAAAGAAGCTGTGAGCTGCATGTTTTGTGACCCCTTATCCAAGGCAAACATCGTACAGCCAGACCCCTGTCGCATGAGAGAAGAACTTCCCTGCCTCCATTTCTCAAAGGAAAAGCGAGGGACGAAGTCTTACATATTTCCTTCTTTTAACGATAAACAGAAGTCAGTTGATATATTCAATCAGCGCGGGTACCTTTAAGCAGCTTCGGTTATTTTCTTGTTTCAACGAAAACAAATAAAAAAAGTCGTCGAAGTATCTTCGGCGCAATCGAGTGTTCTGTACAGATTATAATCAACGCCACCGAATACAAATCTATCTTTCGGTGGTCTCAGTACAATGCTGTATGAGGCGGGATCCATTAAACAGTAGCCACTCCCCGGTGGTGGCCTAGCGTATATCGTTGCCAGAAGCATGATTATGGCTAACTTTAACCTTAAATAAAATAAAACCTACTGAGGAGGCTAGAGGGCTGCAACTTGGTATGCTTGATGGTTGGAGGGTGGATGATCAACACACCAATTTGCAGCCCTCTAGCCTCAGTAGTTTTTAAGATCTGAGGGTGGACAGAAAAGTGCGGACGGACAGACAAAGCCGGCACAGTAGTTTTCTTTTACAGAAAACTAAAAACGAACGCATATATATTCAAATATTATCCTCATATACAGATGACAAAAAAAATTACATAAGAACAACGCATTTTCTAAATAATGGAATTATATAAGGAAATAAAATATGGTAATGGGCCCCTCATAAACAATGGCTTTGTCTGGGTAACTGTAGTCAAAACAATTTTGTAACAGATTAGGAAAGATTACAACAACGACATTTATATTTCAGTAATCTTCAGTGGGTTAGTGACCATTTCTCTAGAATACTTTTTCGAAAGTCCTTAATTGATGTATGTATACACACACACACACACACACGCACGCACACACACATACTGTATATATATAATATATATATTTATAGATATATATATATATATATATATATATATATATATATATATATATATATATATATATATATATATATATATATTGCTTAATTATTACCTATATTATATTTTCACATTATAATTATCAGCTTCCTTCGTATGTTATGGACCTGGGAACAAACTCTGTACTAAACCGTGATCACAAGATTCTATTACCAAAGTTCATATGATTCATTTTTAATCAGAAGACAGAAATTACTTCCACAACAACCGTAGTGCAGAAGAGAATACCTGATTACGATGATTTCAATTAAATTTTTCCCGTGTTCAACAGTTGTGAAGAAGTTATTGAAAAGACTTTCCAAAAAAAAAAAAAAGTGAGAAATTTAGGAATTTTTTATCCTGTTCCTTAGATTCAAAATACAAATTATTATTTGTTTTAATTGCTTAACAAGAACACAGCAGTCAGAATACGACACGACGACAGGAAAATCAAGAAATAAATGATGCCAAATAACTGACGACAGAGAAACAGAATTAGCTAAGGGAAGATAAACCAATTCTGTCCTTTAACCGTTTGTGACCAGGTTTTACCCTCTGAATTCAATTGCAAGAACTAATGTTGCAACTTCGTGCGCGTCCTATATGTAGGAGCTCACGGGAGAGAGTATGAAATTAACAATTCTGGACTATATAATAGCCATAAAGAATCATTCAAATAAATACATCCTTTTTAATGCACGACTTGAGTAGTAATCAACACAAATGGTTGTTTAATTCTACATTTTAAAACGCTTCAACCACAGAAGCCTGTTATATTCTTATGCAAAGGGATGTGGTCTTTGTGATGGTAAATTTAATATAAATAAAGGATTTCCTCTGCCCTCGTACAGGGAAAGTTTTTGTGGATTTTGGTTCCAGCATATAGGTAGTGGAATTTAATGCTAAACTAAAAGGAGATGAAGTTTAATAAACCCTTAAAAGAACTCGAGCGTAATGAACTGCTTAGGAGCCGAGAACAGCTAAATATTAATTAACCAAAGTCACTACCAAGGCAAATTAGCAACGACATTGCGTTACGTCTCTAAAATTTCTGCCGCAGTCATATTTACAAATGGAAAGATCCCTCCAGAACCATAGGATAGAGCATAAGTTTTTCGTGTACATGAGCTAATAAGCTAGAAGAGGCAAAATGGAAGCCGTGGCAGGGAACTTACCATACAGCCACGAGACGAGATTCTCTTTGTGTGGGGCTGCGAAGTGGAAACACTGAACTGACCATAAAAAAACACAACAGTGTCTAAAAAGTTGTTACTTCGTGTGTACGTTTCTGTGATGACTTCCAGGATACTGCCAACAGAAAGTACTGTTAGCTGAGCAAATGAGAGAATCTAATATCAAACAGGCATTCGTCTGACCAAAGTTCACGAAGATGGGGAACGAGTCAGGGGCGTTCCTAGACATTTTGTTGCCCGGGGGGCACAGTCCCATTTGGGGCCCCTCTTATGGGGTGGGAGGCGAGCGAAGCGAGCCAAAGCAGAGGGGGGCGGTTCAGGCGGGGGGAGGAGGAAATTTTTAGAATATGAGCAATTGTAGGATCACTTTAAAGGCACTTGTAAATGGAAATTTCAGAAATTTAGCTTGTCCCGTCATAGCAGCAATGGTTAAATTTTGCATCTTGGGCGCCCCTCCCCTCACTTTGGGGCCAGGGGGGCGATTTCAAACAGCCGCCCCCTACCTCAGGAACACCACTGGAACGAATTACTGTACGAAGCAGGAGGCAGGAACCAAACGCAATCCTGGTGTGGATGTTTATAGCATAGTTTAGAGTTGTAAGTCTGGTATGAGGGCTTTTAGCACGTACCCCTTTCAGGAGAATATGAGTCTTGCTGGTTTTTATGGCAGAGCTAACGAAGGATTTTGACGGCATTTGGTCATAAATGTATGGATATTAGCCCTAGGAATGGGTCAAGTTTAGCTAGCAAATTTATATGGCCATCTTTAGAAATAAGCGCAAAGTGTTAAGTATAATGTCATGTTGGTAACAGGTTTATGGTGATGGCTCATTATACACATACAACAAACAAACTTGCAAATGACTCGTAGCAGCAAGTGGATAATCAGGGAAAATGCAAGCACGCAAAGAAGGAGACAGACAGGCAGAAGCATTTTAAGATTTAGGCACATTGCAGAATTAAAGATTTGTCCTTTTTTTGACGCAGAACCAGACGGAAGGGATTACATACGGTTTATTATTGAACAGAGGCCAAATGGAACAGGTTATGAAAATGACGTGGATTCTTCTTCAATCAAGGAAGCTCTGCAATCACTTGATACTCAAGTCAAGATTGCAAAGCCTCTATGGCGGACATGTTGGTTTTCATTCCTTTTTCTTAGGCTGTGGGATTCTCTGACTTTAATTTCTCTAATCACCCTTCATCTGAACTTGGTATTTATCAACCCTCCTTTTTTTTTAAATACATTAGCCTCTCTCTCTCTCTCTCTCTCTCTCTTTCTCTCTCTTTTCTCTCTCTCTCTCTCTCTCTCTCTCTTTCTCTCTCTCTCTCTCTCTCTCTGAATCACTTGCTTGGAACATTGGCCTTTGGTCATTTATTTAAATGCTTTATTGTGAAGCATCTCATACCTCATCCTATTAGCTTTCCTTTGATAAATTCATCATCAGCAAAGCTGGCCAAAGTGCTTAAATAAATTATTCTCTCTCTCTCTCTCTCTCTCTCTCTCTCTCTCTCTCTCTCTCTCTCTCTCTCTCAATCACTTGCTTGGAACATTGGCCTTTGGTCATTTATTTAAATGCTTTATTGTAAAGCATCTGATTACCGCATCCTATTAGTTTTCCTTGAATAAATTCATCATCAGCAAAGCTGGCCAAATTGCTTAAATAAATTACTCCAAGAAAATTATCCCAGAAAAAAAAGATAATATTCCAAAGACAAAGTTGTTGCCTTAAAAAAGAAGAAGAAGAAAAAAAAATTCGCGTTGCCATTTGTCCTACTGACTATCTTGGAACAAAACATTTCCTATTCTTCTTCTTGGTTCGTATCGCAACTCAATTCAGCCCTTCTGTCACAGACGAAGATCGGCTGTGGGAGAGACCCTCCTTCAGCCGCGCGTCGAATAAATCAGAATTTGTGACTGCTTCCTTCTTTGATATCAGATCACACGACTGAATAATTTCGCTCTGGCTGAAGTGGGTTTTTTTTTTTTAGGCTTCTTGGAGAAACGTTTACTAGAAAATCCTGCCCACCGCCTGACAACAATCTTTCTTTATACTGTAGGGAAAATCTATTTTTGATAGAGAGAATAATATTATATGAGTCGAATAAAAAAATATGAGCCAACTAAATGAAAGGACCGGCCATTGATCATCATAACGATGAAAGATTCCTGCTGCTTCTGGAATGAATTGTTATATTTATGGGAAATAGTTTTTGGGGGCATAAGTTTGTGATAGAGTTGGAATCTGGAACTAAAGGCTATCCCTCTAGGTTGGGCAAAATGTCTTAACGTACAAGCACCCTCAAATACAAACATATATATATATATATATATATATATATATATATATATATATATATATATATATATATATATATATATTTCTGACTCGCATCAGGATCGAACCCAGGTCTTTCAATTGAAATTTATTTCTGTTCCACACTTGATTGTATGTTGGTTATTTCTATACACACACACACACAAACATATATATATATATATATATATATATATATATATATATATATATATATATATATATATATATATATATATTTATATATATACATGTGTGTGTGTGCAAGATTGCTCATTTAAGGTTGAAATATGTCTTGAACTTGTTTGAGACACAGATCCAATAGCACTTCTCCGACTGAACATGGATGACCAATCTTTTACGTCTCTCTCTCTCAGGTAAGTATAAAGCAATAGAGAATCGCTAATTCATCTCTAGCAATTTCCGTGGAAATTAGAGCAGGAGGCAAAAAGTTGTCTCCCTTTCTCTCCATTTAGTCATCGCCGGAATAATTTCCATAATAAAAAAAATAGCTTCAATAATTTCCATAAGTATAAGAATAGCACCCTTAAAATATCCAGCTATGAAAATACGTTGCACATCTTTTATTAAAGCTGAAGCCGTTGCCTGAAAAACAAGGAGGACGCCTCTCTTCATGTCTGGAAATCCTTTTCTTCAGGAGGCGGAATGTAGACGGAAGGGTCCATTTTGGAAAATGTTTTTCCGAGGAAGGAAGTCTCAAAGGAGTCGCTTTAAACCGGAGCAAATAATATCTTCCTCATTTCTTCGCGTTTAGAGCCTCGTGGGATGAAAATGATTTTAATTACTTTCGTGCTTTTGGTAATGCCCTTTTTAAAGGCAACTTCTTTTTTCATACATGGGATTATCTCAAACGTTTCAGTGCTTTCATTTTTCCTTTGTGTTTATTTATGCTTGCTCTTAATGTGGTTCTTGGTTCTTACGATGTTTCACATTTGTTGAGTCTTTGGTAGCATTCGCATTTTATTCATATGATGCATTTATTTATCTTTTTTATCAACAGATTTTCTGTGGCTTCCTGGAGCACTGCTGGCAGCTTGCCATCATTTAACTTCTTCTAGAGGAGACTCTTTGTCTTTCTGAACTGCGTTTCTTCATCAGTCGTTTCGTAAAGGCTCCATTTCATCTCCATTTCGTCACACGCTTCGTTTTCGGAAACACTGATTTGTCACAGGGTGACAAATCATCAGGTGAATAATGGAGAAGCAGCACGAGCGCAATTTTTTTTTCCAGTCTCTCCCGCGAGATATGTCTCGAAAGGAGGAGTTGTGTGCCATATGGCCTGCCCGCACTAGCGGGCATGCCCGTCCGGCGCTTCCAGCTGTTTATATTCTCTCGCATTTCTGAAGCAGTGTTGCCAGACAATCGCATCGCTCCGGCTCCATACTCGGTCGGTCAGTATAGTGGAACGGGTTATGGGAACTGTGTTTGCCCGTCGGGCAGTGCCCGCTAGTGTGGACAGGGAGTTATACATAATGTCTGGTGGTTGGTGGATGGTCATATAACCTCCACCAAACCCATACATAACTTTGACATGACTGACTCCCTCACATACTTTGTTATTACTATCATTCAGAATATGAACACTAATCATAAGGAACAAGCCCACCACAGGGGCCATTGACTTGAAATTGAAGCTTCCAAAGATTATTATTATTATTATTATTATTATTATTATTATTATTATTCAGAAGATGAACCCTATTCATATGGAATAAGCCCACCACAGGGGCCATTCACTTGAAATTCAAGCTTCCAAAGAATAAAGTGACCACTAGGAAGAATTAAGTGGAGGTAAGGGGAAATCCAGAAGGGAGAGATATCGTTTATTAAAAAAGAAAAATAAATGAAGAAATCGATAAAAATGTATTAAAATGCAAGGAGAATAGTATTAGGGCAGTGATGCATTTCATCTTCGCTTGAACTTCTGAAGTTCCAGCCACACGACATCCTCAGGGCGACAGTTCCACAATCCAACAGTTTGAGGAATAAAGGACCTCTGGAACGGAGAAGTTCGACAGCGAGGCACATTTACTGTATATTGGTGCTGCTGCTGTTCAGCAAAGCTGGTTACTCTCGGCAGGAAAAAGGGACCAGGGATCAATTGAGAATGTGAAAGATCTCTGTTAAAAATACATATGAAAAAAGTCACAAACAAGAGACCATCCGTCGATGGTCCAAGTCATGACTGCTAATATTAAGAAACAGACACCTACCGCCACGAACCACTCAATCTAAGAGAAATAAATCTCTGGCAGAAGCAGACATCCATACCGGAGAACATGATTCTAGGAAAGGAAAACCAGATGACCTAAAACAAATTGCTTTGATTTTAACCACTGTTACAAATATGTGAGGCCTGTCGTACAATACTTAACTTAGACGCTTCATTTGTTGACACTTTCATTAGATGTTTCTCAAAAGTAAGATGTCAGTCAAAAGTGACACTAAGTATAGTAAAAGCTTCAGACTCGTTCAGCAGAGACCCATCGACTTTCAGAGGAGGATGGGTTGGAAAATCTATAAAAGATCTGCTAATTAACTGTGTTGTCCTTTGACTGAGTCCAGCCTCATACCCCACCGACTACACCGTTCACTAATCCGCTCCATTTCCCGATTGAGACTGAGGGCAGCTTCATTGCTCATGAGTGGAGACTTTATGACACCCACAAGTGTAGCATCATCGGCATTCATTTCTGTGGTCAGTTTATGTTAGAAATAAAGACAAGTTGTTTCCCCTCTAAATCTGATCGATTTAGCCCCAGAGAAACTGGTAATATATATATATATATATATATATATATATATATATATATATATATATATATATATATATACATATATACTGTATATATATATATACATATATACTGTATATATATATATATATACATATATATACAGTATATATGTGTATGTATATATATATATATATATATATATATATATACATATATATATATATATATATATATATATATATATATATACATATACATTACAGTGAAATTTCTTTATCTTCTGAAACTGAACCAGTACTTTCCTTAGCAACTGGAGTTTAGCTTAATTACATGGAAAATCGAATGTGTAAAATGAAACCTATTATTAAAATTAAAAGCCCTGAAGAACAAGCTGTAACAGTGATGGAAATTAAAACAGTGAGCACTTAAAAATGTCCCCCTACTCTCTCTCTCTCTCTCTCTCTCTCTCTCTCTCTCTCTCTCTCTCTCTCTCTCTCAAATGTCACCCAGCAATGTTTTTCTGTATCAAGAAATTTACGCGTATGTTAATGAGAGGGACTTCTCTTTTGGAAATGTTTTTGCAGCCATCACACACACACACACACACACACACACACACACACACACACACACACACACACACACACGGGAATGTGGTCCAGTTTTGGACTTTTTTCTTCTCTTGAAAGTTCCATGTCACTAAGCGTATTCAAACGCTCACTTTACCCTGCCCAAGCTTTGTTAATTACGCATGTAAATGGTCACTACGTTATCAGGCTTGCGGGGAGACAGAGAGAGAGAGAGAGAGAGAGAGAGAGAGAGAGAGAGAGAGAGAGAGAGAGAGAGAGAAATGTACGTGGGCAAGGTGAGAAAGCAAGGTTCCATTATGATGGAAGGTTGCAGACATTGCATATATTTCAATGAGTGTTTCTAAATTCTATAATCTTTGCATGGAAAATACCAGTGGTCAAGTTTCTGCGAAGACTAAGGTATACTGTCACTCATCAGTGAGTTCGAAGTCATTTCTTTTCCAATCTTGATACCGCAGTTAGTTGCAATAATAGGTCAGAAGCTGTAAATGAAAATGGGCTCAGTAATACGTCAGACGGAGATGAAAACATCTAATGTTTTCGACTAGACAGAAAATACACGTGTAATGAACCATTTCTCTCCAGAGAGCCGCAAGCTATGAATGAGTCTTTTAAGATGATTAACGCTTACGCTGATGGAAGGCTGCTCGCATCTGTACTGGTTTTCAGAGATGACTAAATAATGAAGTGTGGAATAGAAAATACCAGTAGTAAATAAAGAATCTTATAAAAAGAGGGAAAATAACTTGATAATAAAAAAGAACTGACCATTAATCAAATCCGAACTGGTGCTGCGAGATTCTGAACGAGCTGACTTTGCTTCGACATTGGACCGTTTTTATGTCGAGTTGAAAATCCTTCTCCAGCTCTCTCTTCCGGTGCTTGGCCAAATTGGTCTCAGGGCAAAATGGGAGGAAATTAACCGACGCAGAAGTATGGTGAGTTGTTTTCGAAACACAAAAAGAATGAGGTTTTTCCTCAGGAAGACTTGGGGAGCCTTGGAAACAGTCCAACTGCTAATAATGCTGCCAAAGGTGGGGTTGTTAGTAAAGTCAACCTAGGAAATTTGACTTTAATTTCTCTGGCACGTAACAAATGGATAGTTTTTGTTTTCAAAGACACCAAAAGCTGTATATCCATGAAAATAGATTCCTAGGCAGATTTCTTTGTTTAACTGAACACTCATTCTATAGATAAGTTTGCAAAATTCTTCAAGACAACACGACAACAGTTGGTCAGAATGTTTCTCCCCCTTTTATTTTTACGAACTTACGACTTAGTCTGTCGTTCATTCTTAAATGCTGACTGAAAAGCTTCACTCTTCATAAATAACAGCAATCGACAAAACATTGAAGAAAAAACCGCGTTCCTTTGGTCTATCTACATATATATCTATTTTTCTATATTTGGCTTTAGGGCAATAAACAACTCCCTTGCCTATATTTGACAGAAGCAGTGAGTACTTCGTTTATTCCCCATCCCTGAATGGGAAGACTTAGTGGTACTCTTCCTGGAATAGTCGATAGAGAATATTGTGGCGTTTTCTCTTATCCACAGTCTCATTGAATTGAACTGAATATAGAATTTAGGCCAAAGGCCGAACACTGGGATCTATGAGGTCATTCAGCGCTGAAATGAAAATTGGCAATAAAAGGTTTGAAAGGTGTGGCAGGAGGAAAACCTCTCAGTTGCACTATGAATCAATTGTTAGGAGAGGGTTAAGGAAAGTAAGGTGGAAGAAAGAGAATATGAAAGGAGGTACAGTAAAAGGAAGGGAAGGGGATGCAGCTAGGGGCCTAAGGAAGGCACGCTGCAAAGAACCTTAAGTAATGCCTACAGTGCACCACATGAGGTGCACTGACGGAACTAACTCTGCACGGGGTCCACATCGTCATTTTCCCATCGAGTCTCGAGACTCACCATGAAAACCTGTTTGGAATCATATCACAGCAAAAATCTCGTCGAGTGAATTTCTGAAAATGTTCACTGATGCCAAAATTATTAACAATAGTTTTCCTTTTTTATAAGAAAAGGATAGTCAGAAAGTATAAATGATTTCGTACCACAGAATGTTCTGCTTCTCGATCTCTAAAGGTCATCTCTGAGAAGGATCATCAAGTTAAAAAGGGTAACAGTCAAAGTTCGGGTCCTTCCAAAACCATTAGAAGGTTCTGGTGCAGTAAATCAACTCCATGCCTCTCGCTAGCAAGCACAAGTTTATAATGTTTCCCTTTATTTTTATTCTGCTGGACTGATGAACGGTTTTAGAAAATCATATAGGAGATGGAATAACCCAAATGATCTTACACGGAAACATCTACATTATCAAAATATATTGTGTTTAACTTACCATGAGAGAGAGAGAGAGAGAGAGCGAGAGAGAGAGAGAGAGAGAGAGAGAGAGAGAGAGAGAGAGAGAGAGAGAGAGAGAGAGAGAGAGAGAGTTGGGTGGGGGACACACAGAGAGAAGTATAAATAATTTCACTCCAATGTGGCGAGAATGACCTCATTTGAAGTCCTCCTGTTTTCAAGTATAAAATAATGGCATATATTTCAACGCAGTGCAGAGCCCTCATGTAATATATTTTGTCTTCATCTAACCCCTCCCTATCTGTCTGTACACCTATCTGTAACCCACAACAGAATTGAAAAAAACATGGTTTATAATTCACTGCTCAGATCAACAGAGCCAGACTGAATTTTTATTAAAAGTAGCCCACGCTGCTTTTTCCGTTTTTTCCTCGTCTGGCTCTGAGGAGAGAGAAGAGTCTGGTCCCATTGGCGTGTTCTGCCATGTAAGAATTCTATCTTTTCCGAGCGCTTTTTATTCACGACGCAGGAAGGATCCATTTATAATGTGCATCCATCTCCCTTATGGCCTATTTCACAAAAGGGAAGCTTCCTCTCTAGTTTATTGTTGTTTTCTCTTTATTTTGAGGGGTAAGCGTTTTTCCATTCAGCATCCACTCTCCCTCACCTGCCTTGCTTAAGAGAAGAACCCGAGCCAAGTGTTTTTCATGGACCAGTGGGTGGCAGCAGAGGAATTCTCTTCAACTTCCTTTCATTTCTTGTCTTTTCATCTAAAGCTATTTTCAGACCTTATTCTTTTCCAGCTCGCATTCTCTACTCGTACAAAATTCAGCAATTTAAAACTTGCCGTACTCGTTTCTGTGTTATAAGAACCTCTATTTTTGGTTCTCACATTTTTGGTCAAACAAGATTTGGCATCTAAATCTAAATCAGCTTGGAATGATTTCACCTGTCTTTGCCACTTCTCTTCCTTATCAGTCTATAACAAACCACACACAGTCTGTCTGAGTACTTGTAGATCCAGTTATTCATTGGAGAGGTGGGCATAGCTTTCGGCTAGCACGCTGTTGGCCCAGCGTTCGATTCTCCGAGCGGCCAAAGAGAAAATTAGAGGAATTCATTCCTGGTGATAGGAGCTCATTTCTCGTCATAATGTGGTTCGGATTCCACAATTAGCTGTAGGTCCCGTTGCTAGGTAACCAGTTGGTTCTTAGCCACGTAGAATAAATCTAATCCTTCGGGCCAGCCCTAGGAGAGCTGTTAACCAGCTCAGTGGTCTGGTTAAACTAAGATATAATTAACTTTTTTTAACTTGTAGATCCTTCCTTGCGCAAGGCAAAAATATTTAATAGCCACTGAGACACGACACACGTTTTTTCAGAGGCCCAGTTTTGCCCGCAGCTAATCACTCTCTCAACAACATATTCCAACAAACGTCTCGTCTTCAGGATGAGAACTTCCATCGGTATTGTCTATAAAATACCTTCTTTGCCTAATGAACACTCATAGTATCTTTCCATCTGTGGCTCCCATTAGTCGATGCCATATTAACAGCACAAATGAGTTATTTATGATTCTCATGTCACGACGAGAAAGTTGGAAAGATTTATTGTGCTTGACATTCAGCTCCAGAACGTCAAGTTTCAAAGCTACTACAAACAGAACGAGGTTCCGTAACTGGGACGTCTGGGCAGCCTCGTTTCATAGTCGACTGTGACAAAGTTTGACGTTGCTGCCGCCAACATCTGAGGTTCCGTAACTGGGACGTCTGGGCAGCCTCGTTTCATAGTCGACTGTGACAAAGTTTGACGTTGCTGCCGCCAACATCTGGTTGTCGTGAAAGACCCAAATCACAGCTGGACAAATTAAATGGTGTGACGTAACGTTCGCAACTTCGTCAGGAAAAGAGAGGAGAAAACTGCTTTCTCTCGCTTTCCAGGCCGCCTCTTTCCATTTGGGCCTCAGTTTTTTAGTTTTCTGTAAAAGAAAATTATTGAGATGGCTACTTGTCTGTCCGTCCGCCCCTTTTCTGCCCGCGCTCAGATCTTAAAAACTACTGAGGTTAGAGGGCTTCAAATCGGTATGCTGATCATCCACCATCCAATCATCAAACATACCAAATTGCAGCCCTCTAGCCTCCGAAGTTTTGCTTTTATTTAAGGTTAAAGTTAGCCATGATCGTGCTTCTGGCAACGCAACAAAACAGGCCACCACGGCTGGATGAGAGTTTCATGGGCCACGGCTCATACAACATTATACCGAGACCACCGAAAGATAGATCTATTTTCGGTGGCCTTGATTATACGCTGTACAGAAAACTCGATTGCGCCGAGGAAGCTTCGGCGCATTTTTTATTTGTTTTACTCTAAAATGTCTTGTCAATTTCAGTGGTCTTTTGGGTCGGGGTCAAAACTGGCTCGCAGTCATCCACCGACAAGAGGGTTTAGGTGCCAATTATGAATAAGATTAATGATAATGAAAACTGAATAAGTTAAGAAGAGACTCATATCAGCTCCATTCCACCTTTTCATTTCCGCTTATATTTTTTTCATTTACTGAATGAAATTTTGTATGATCATGGAAAGCGGGGTCGTAATACCCCTAGACGGTAGTTCAGTATGAAAAAGATAGTGCATATTGAGAATATCAAAGCTCTCAGTTTAGAAATGTCAT
Source organism: Macrobrachium rosenbergii (assembly GCA_039081455.1). NCBI lineage: Eukaryota > Metazoa > Arthropoda > Malacostraca > Decapoda > Palaemonidae > Macrobrachium > Macrobrachium rosenbergii. The sequence goes on from JANJGK010000050.1 coordinate 1,439,459, forward strand.
ATATTTATAACCCACTTCTCTTAACGGCCAATTAATCCCTGAATTTAGATGCAAATTTAGATAAACAAAGTGCATTTTCATTACAAAGCACCTAATTTTATGATAAGGGTATAAATTAATTGCGTTATTATCACGCACCACCTTGGAAAACAAACCTACTTTTAACGAGGGGCAAAACAAAACGAAACACGTGAGCGAATGAAATTCCGTCCGGATATTTTGGCTCGGCGAACTAAGTTGGTGAATGTTTCTGACATTTCAATTAAACTGGATCTTGGAGTCCGACTCACTTCTTGGAGAGCCTTTCTTTTGACTTTTCGACGGCGCGAGTGTCCCACGATTCAGGCTAGAATCAAATTACATTACAGTACCTGCGCTTGCTTTTGTTTCTACGTCGTGTGTACGTGTGTGTGTTTGTGTGTGTGTGTGTGTGTGTATGTGTTTGTGCGTGAGAAAGGAGATAGAAAAGGCATTTTTCGAGTGCATGTTCTATATACATTGAGGGGAGCTCTGAAACTATGATTTATATATGGTCTGTGTGAAATCGTGAAACATAATTTTTTCAGGAATGTTTGTAGATACTCTTTTAATGTAAAAAGACGTGTATATATATATATATATATATATATATATATATATATATATATATATATAGATAGATAGATAGATAGATAGATATATACATACACACACACACACACGCATATACATGTATATAATAAGTCCTCACGTGAAAATATGACTTTGGAATAAAAGTTGAAAGTCTTGGTACCAATTCCTTTTATTTTCACGTGAGGACTTATTATACACTTCATCCACGGGACCTTTGTGGATATTACAAGATACACACACACACATATATATATATATATATATATATATATATATATATATATATATATATATATATATATGTGTGTGTATTAACTTTACATAACCGTTAGTCTGTCGAACAATAATTACTCACACTGCTGTAAGAATAATCCTAAAAGTTTTATTTGTAATAACTTGCTGAGTGTAAGTTATGTTGTATTTTTAAGGTCTTATTACTACTTCATTAACAGGGCAGTAATGAATCCAGTTCTGAAGAATTCCCATCAAGCATTTTAACCCCAGAGGCTAAATTGAAAACTCTTGGAAATCTGCTCTGTTAGGTTTCGGTCAAACACTAATTTCCTAATCAGAAAAGCTTTATTCAGTACTTATACAGGACATATCAAACAAATATCAAACCATCGTTTTAAAATTCCTTCTTTCATTTGTCTTTTAAAACAGTTTTGATTTTATTAGGATGTTGTTTTTTTCGAACGTTAATGCAAAAAAAAAAAAAAAGGGGGGGGACTGTGGCCGTCCATTCAATCTCTCAAAAATACTTGCGTCAATGGCGGTAGCATAATGCACTGATGATTAGAAGCCGTTGATGACTAATTACTCGGAAAATACGGAACACCATTCCATTAACGAACTTTTATAGATTATCATAATGTCCTGCCATGAGCCTTCTTTTATTTCATTTATATTTTGCAGGAAAGTTGCAGAAGGGTCCGGAATACGACTAATAAATAAATATATCGGTTTTCTCAAGAAATGATTTTTTTTTTTTTTGCAGGAAAGTTGCAGAAGGGTCCGGAATACGACTAATAAATAAATATATCGGTTTTCTCAAGAAATGATTTTTTTTTTAAAGTAGCATTTTGCATGAGTTATCGTTCGGTAAACTAAGGAACATGAAATTCCGGTTTAAACCTTATAGCCCAACGGCAGATTGCAAGTAGTTTTACACCTGTGTAACTCGTATTTCCCGAAAGCCAGAATTGCTGAGGCGTTTACAAGTTCTGCATATCCATAACTACTCTTTAGAAAGTATCCTCTTTTTTTTTTTTTATTAAGCTGGCCTTATGCCAGCACGGGCTCTTGCTCATAGAGCAGCCTGTAAACGTATCCTCATAAATAGTGATTAAATTTGTGAAGCAAAAAAACGCCTTTAGATCTCAGATGATTCTACTCTTCAGAAGCAAGCGCCATTTCTCCCCCTCACTGCCGTCTTTCAGAGTTTGCTCTGAGTCTCTGCTAATAAAGCACATTTGTAGAACATGAGAAAATGCAGCTGGTTGCTTCACCATGATGGGCCGAGTTTTCATTGTGGTATCATCCGAAATGTGGCCCTGGATACAGAAAAAACTGAGATAACATTGTGAGTGTTAGGATTCTTTGTGGAATTTTGTTTTAAATTACATCTTTACAATGTATCATTGGTTTCTTCGAAGTTACGTTTTCAGGCAAAGAAATGTGCCTTTCCTTTTCAACTGAACAATGCACACACATACAAACATTGTATATATATATATATATATATATATATATATATATATATATATATATATGTATATATATATATATATATATATATATATATATATATATATATATATATATATATATATATATATATATATATATATATATATATATATGATGTTCATCATTACGAACGAAAACCTTTAACTCATAACTGCAAATATGCCAGTTGTTTAGACAGATGGTAGATGCATGACGCATTCAAAGAACAACTGAAAAACAACTTCAAATGGAGATGGAAGAGCGTGGGAAGCCGAGACAGGAAGGTGGAATATTATGTTTGGAGACGGGAATTACTGCGGAGCTGGTGAAGACTGGTTTGTACCGTATGTTCACCGTTCTCCGTTTGTGCATCGCCAGTTCTCACGGAAAGGGTATGTTGAACAGAGAAGTTCTGGTTGAAGGACTTGCTTTCCAGACAGTTTGATTCAGATTGTTGTCTTATCAGTGTGGGTTATTCTATTCGTCATGATCATCAGTAAGACGACATGGTTAGAATTCTGTATTTAATTTTATATTTCGTTATCCTTTTGGTAATTCATTGGCAATATTTTTAACTAGATACTTATCCTTTATAAATTGTCAGTGCAATGATCTGAGAGTCTCGTGAGGACATAAATAAATAAAAAATAAATAAATAAATAAATAAATAAATAAATAAATAAATAAATAAATAAATAAATAAATAAATAAAAGAAGAAGCAATTTTGGAACATGAATTCCCACTGACCACCCTACTATTTTTTTTAACAACAGTCACATGCCAAAACTCCATCAGCATCAGTTCTGAATCTGCTCGTTCATGTATTCTTTCAAATAAAGTTTTGTTTATGTACTAAATTGATTTAAGACCTAAAATAATATCAGCGGATACAGTTAAATGCAATTTCCTCCTAAAACTAATTCACAATGCGTATAAGATCGTCCTAAAAAATAAGATTATTAAAAATTATATCTTAACCATTCGGATTACCTACATACATTCTGCACCTTCCAAGGTATGTTATTAACTTTATAAAGAAGCAATTATGACAGTGATCAAATGCATACCGGAGTCTGTCATTAATTTAACTAGAATCTTAAAAATGATCGTGACAGAATGGATCCAAATTTAGTCACAGCACTGGCCTGACTTCTCGTTTGAATCGTCTGCGATTTGAGAACCTCTTTCACCGTCCGTTTTCGTCGTGAAATTTTTCCTGAAATGTCTCTCAAATTCTTTATGGAAGTGTTGCTTTAAAACCGGAATGCGGTGATGCATTTCCTCCAGTGATTTGTGTTATTATTGTATACGTGAATAAGACAGAATGGTAACTGAACACGTATGAAATAGGGGGTATATAATCTCACCTCATGCAAGTTGCCCCATGAGTGTCTACTTTCTTGATGGACTGAATTAACAAGAGCTCCTTTTACGATTTGGTACCTGTTTTCATATTCATATTTACCACTTATTCTCTGTCCTGTTTTCTAAAATATCCCAAGTGAAGATGAGCACATGGCAAATACAAAAAAAGCAGTTGGTGATCACTCTCTTGGTTCATTCGTATCGTATACTTACATACATATATGTATGTATATATATATATATATATATATATATATATATATATATATATATATATATATATATATAGAGAGAGAGAGAGAGAGAGAGAGAGAGAGAGAGAGAGAGATTTTATTTTATCGGTCGTCATTCAAAGTTATCTCGGGCAGTGCCAGGTTGGCCAGCTAATATATATATATATATATATATATATATATATATATATATATATATATATATATACATACATACATACATACATACATATATATATATATATATATATATATATATATATATATATATATATATATATATATGTGTGTGTAAAGATCATGTAAATATAAACCTGGTAATATTTCAGCTAAACAAACGCCGTCACAACCTAACATATCACTTCCGTAAGCACCATCAGCATAGAAAACGTTGCCATGCAACAAACACTCTTCCATTCGCAGCCGAATCTTCTCGCTGGAACCTCCCATATGACGCCGAGAAAAACTCAGCAAAAACTGGAAACCTTGAGCTCTCACTCCAGCCATCTATCTCTCTTTTTACGGCTGGAAGTGGCAAAGGCACAAAAGATTTGTAACCGAACGAGCCGCGTCCATTTTTCACTTGCGTTGCTATAGGGTGGCTCGGAGGATCGCCCGAGTGGAATATAAAACGCGGATTATTTTGGGCTCGATTAAAAAAGAGAAGAAGAAGAAGAGTTGTTTGTTACTTTAGATGGCATGGAAAGACCTCAAATAAATGCTCCTGGACGAGGGGAGGGAGAGAGGTTTAACGATGTAAAATCCAATAGCTTGTTGTCATATCTGAGTTATGTGACTCTTCCAAATGTTAATCTGATTCGTGACCGGAAGTTTCAAATTGATTATTTTATATATTTTAGGCTTTTCCAGGGTTTTAACTCCGATAACTTATTTGCTTTAGGACTTTAAGGAAAATTATAAAAATAAGTTTTCAAACTTTAAAATTAGTGAGATTATTCAGATTTAGCGGAGAGAATTTACTACTATTGTGTATCATGTCAACCCTAATACTTAAAATTGGCAACAAAGTTAAAAAATACACCCAGTACAACTGACACAGTATTTCGTATACACACGCACTCGCACTCGAGATATACATACACATATACATATACATATGCATATGTATGTATATATATATATATATATATATATATATATATATATATATATATATATATATATATATATATATATATGAGTAGTGTGTGTGTGTGTGAGTGTGTGTGTATGTATCTCCTCCTTTCACGATCGGAAGGTAGAATTATTGCGTTGATTCCTCGCACATTTAGGGGAGGCTTATGAATATTTATGAATGAAGGTATTTTAGCCTTGTAGGATCGGAGACATTGTCAATAATTACGGTGCTGGTTTCAAGCATTCCCGTGGTTAGAGCCGACTTGCGTGCGTCTCTCGTGTGATTTTTATTAATTCTACCAATTTGGAAATGCACAGTAAGTCTTCTCGATAGCAAAGTTGTAGTATTTCCAATGTAAGTAATGTTTCGCTTATATTGGAAGTACTGCAACTGGAATACTGTTTTCTGGCGTGGGTGTCTGCTTCTGCCAGAGAATTATCTCTTTTTCAACCGAGTGGTTCGTGGTGGTAGGTTTCTGTTTCCTAATAGTAGCAGTCGTGACTTGGACCATCGAAGGATGGTCTCCTGTTGGTCACTTTTTCATAAGTTGTGTTTCAACAGAGATCTTTCACTTTCACAAATGATCCCTGATCCCCTTTTCCTGCCTAGAGCAACCAGATTCACTGAACAGCAGCACCAATATGCTTTAAATATACTTCGCTGTCGAACTTCTCCATAGTTCCAGAGGTCCTTCATTCCTCACGACGTTGTACTGTGGAACAGTTTCCCAGAGGAGGTCGTGCAATTGGAACTTCAGAAGTTTAAGCAACAATGCAATGAATTGCTACCCTAATACTATTCTTCTTGGAATCTAATCCATTTTTATCCAAGTATCTATCTATTATTATTATTATTTTTTTTTTGCTTTTCTAATAAGTTAGATCTCTTCTTTCTGTATTTTCCTTTACCTCCTCTTACTTCTTTCTAATGAGCACCTTAATATTCTTTGGAAGCTCGAATTTCACGTCGAAGGCCACTGTGGTCTTGTTTCATATGAATAGGTTTCATCTACTGAATAATAATAATAATAACATATATATATATATACACACATATGTATATATATTACTAACAGGACTTCATTCAAACTGGATGGTATCTGGTGGAGATATTTATTCAGAAAAAGTTACAAATTTTCTGGCACAAACAGTCCTCATTATCAAGTATCCGTACAAACGATTTACGGATATTTGAGAATGAATAAATAACTCCACTAGATACCATCCAGTTTGAATGAGGTCCTGTTAGTAATTCTACTAATGCACAGAACAATTGCGTATGTGATAAAGTTTATATATATATATATATATATATATATATATATATATATATATATATATATATATATATATATATATAATCATGAAGCTACAAATGTCGTTCAATATCCAATTCACGCTACTTCGAGAATATCCATGACAGGGAATTTTTTTTTTTTTAAGTGATAAATGGATTAGTACTGAAGTGTCTCGAACACTCGACACAGTACCTACTGTACCCACGACTCCAGTCGACGGTAACCACTGAGCCATCAAGAGAGATAAAAGTTAATGCCGAATATGCCTTATTTGTTTACCCATCGAGTCCGGGAGAAATTGTACTTAGTGTTGGCACTAACCCACCCCTACCGTGATAGCTGACTTGTACGGATGGAACACGTAGCTCTTTTTATGAAATATATATATATATATATATATATATATATATATATATATATATATATATATATATATATATAT
>JANJGK010000050.1:1451274-1471274 GCA_039081455.1 Macrobrachium rosenbergii
TCAGTGAGATCTCTCTGCGGACTTGAATACAAGTGTGGTAGAAGGCTCACAATTGCCTGGCTTTCAAGAGTTCTGAATAATAAAGTTTGACCTTTGACATAGTTTTCGAAACCGAAAATAAAAAATATTTAAAACAAAAAGAATATATGTCCTGTTCGTGGAATATTATAATAATATGCTCCTACACCACAAAGCTCCGATGGCTATAGTTACCAGAGTCTCAGTTTTAGGTCACAGAGCTTTTTTTTTTTTTTTTAGTTTGGTTCGTTACTGATAGATAATAACCGTAGTTCTACGAACTGCTGAAGTAAAAAATACTATTTTATTTTTCTTGGATGCATGTTATACCAGATATCCAAGAAAATCTGAAGACCCAGAACTCTAAGGTAAGAATATAAGAGGAAGAAAAATTAAATGTAAAACATGACCAATTAGAACAGGCAGACCACGTTTGGAACGACACCTAAGAGACTGGGAAGGAAGTCGCGAACAGAGAGAGAGAGAGAGAGAGAGAGAGAGAGAGAGAGAGAGAGAGAGAGAGTTAAGGAGCGACCTAACTACAGCATGACATGTCGTAAACACTCGTCGGCAACTTATCGCATCCAGATTCCAAACAGGTTGAAAACAAGTCAACGGCCGGAAGTGGAGACCGATTCTTAGGCTAATGATGGATGAGCGTCGTATGAAGGCCTGGTTAGTTGCTGCCAGGGAAGTCACTGTCTTCGGTTCGACCTGTTGGGGATGTGTGTGTGCCGTGAGTTCCCGATGTCTTTATGTGTTGTACCGTAATGTGAACATCCCTTTGGAAATGTGCAAAAAGGGAAGATTGTTCACCCACGTGAAGTAGAGGAGTTAGTGTGGTCTAGTGAAGGTGGGAAAGAAGCAATGCTGAGTTTTGTGCCATAGGTGGGTAAAGAAGTTAAGTATACCTTAGTTTAACCAGACCACTGAGCTGATTAACAGCTCTCCTAGGGCTGGCCCGAAGGATTAGATTTATTTTACGTGGCTAAGAACCAGTTGGTTACCTAGCAACGGGACCTACAGCTTATTGTGGAATCCAAACCACATTATAGCGAGAACTAATTTCTATCGCCAGAAATAAATTTTCCTCTTATTCTTCATTGGTCGGTCGGAGATTCGAACTCGCGGCCAGCAGAGTGCTAGCTGAGAACGGAACCCACTCACCCAACGAGGAACTCATAGGTGGGCAATATGAAATATTGAGTGACATTACAGAGATTATGTCTGCATCACAATACATCTGTAACAGATTTCATGAAGAGTGACCTTAGAAGGTAGCTGTTACCCAGCCAGAATATGTCAAATGTGAAAAGAACGAAATATATAATGAAATTGATAATTTGGGTGTTTGATAAATGGCATCCAGGTCTTTGGCTGCCTTTTCAATTACAAAAACGAGAAAAAATATCCATTTGCCTAGTAGGATTATACAAGACTGGATCTTATTATCAACAAGGATCCCTGGAATTTGTATATTGGGAGACGACCAGGTTGAATACAAATATCATCTTGAATTGTGTGGAGAATCTGAAGACTATAGCTGATATACTCGCGACAAACTTATGCAAAATCTATTCTGCATTTATCAAATCTTTCATTTCTTGTGGCTTTCTCTTTCACAATTGATCCCTGATTCTCTTTGCCTGCTGAGGACGATGAGGTTTGCTGAACAGCAGCACCAACATCCAGTAAATGTGTTACGCTGTCGACCCTCTCAGTTCCAGAGGTCCTTCATTCCTCACACCGTTGCACTGTTGAACAGTCTCTCTACTGAGGATTTTGCATATTGGAGCCGTAGAAGTCCAAGCGAAGAAGCAATGTATAACTACCCCAAAACAATTCTCCTTTTATTTTAATCGTTTACTTATAATTTATCTATTTACCTATTAATTATCTTTTTCCTAATAACTGGTCTCCTCTTTCTGCATTTCCCATTATCCTCTGCAACTTCTTGCAAAGGAACACCATAATATTCTTTGGAAGCTTGAATTTCAGGGCAGTGGCCCCTGTAGTGGGCTTGTTCCAAATGAATAGGGTTCATCTTCTGAATAATGATGACAGTGATAATAGTAATGTATTATTATAATTTTATATCACATGTGCTAAGAATTGGAGAGAGAAATGGTTATAAAACTCCACCAGAATGCTTCAGGGAACCAAACCAAATTCTCTGTAATCTTTCAGCCGCAAACAACATCCCGTTTGTAAAACTCTCTCCCTCGTACGCAAAAGTTCTTGTCGTCTGACAAAAGAGTGACAAATCCCCGAGGCCCTGTCTCTCTCTCTCTCTCTCTCTCTCTCTCTCTCTCTCTCTCTCTCTCTCTCTCTCTCTCTCTCTCTCTCTTCGCCTTTGCTTGCTTGGAAGCCCTTTGCCTCAGGGATGAGCTTTCTGGGGATTAAGCTTCCTCTTGCCAAGAAGATCAGGAACAGAGTTCCCTTCGCCATCTCACAAGATGTAATGAATTTTCCATCGTGGTTCACGTCCCTCTTCGTTCTTATAATCTGTGAGCATATACACACACACACACACACACACACACACACACACATATATATATATATATATATATATATATATATATATATATATATATATATATATATATATATATATATATATATATATATATATCATAGAAAGAAAATACATAGCTATTTGCCAAACACGAACATGTCCCTCTCAAAAAGGTTGCTGCCCATTTTCCGCGAGATACCATCAAACTGAGACAAATTGAATGCCATCTGACGACATCAATATTGTCCAGTTAGCTCTGGCCTTTTGAAGCATCGGGCAATGGAACCAAGTCAGTCCAATGATCAGAGTCATCAATCACAGATGGGAGAGCTGCACGAAAATTCTTACCTTTTATTTTCGTCACTGAAGTGGTTTTAAAATCATATGAGTCCGCACGTACAAAAGGGGCCTTGCAAATGTTTCCAGGAACATGAAATCTTGTTGTTTTCTGCTCGTGATTTTGTCTATTTTTTTTTTATATTGCCATTCAAAATGTTATTTAGGGAAATACGTCTGTTATAAAATACAGGGAAACTGGAAAAAAATATACCTTAGTTTTACCAGATCACTGAGCTGATGAACAGCTCTCCTAGAGAGGGCTGGCCAGAAGGATTAGACTTTATTTAACGTGGCCAAGAACCAATTGGTTACTTAGCAACGGGACCTATAGCTTATTGTGGAATCCGAGGTCCGTATCAATTCTCAGAGGATCTACAGCCATGGCACTGGGGACTTTAGTGGGAATTTATATCAAGTAAAATCAGAGTGAATTCTTTCTCAAAGCACTTCCTCTTCTTCAGTAGCTCTACATTAGACACCTGCCTCATAGCTTGAATAATCAAATGTTTCCATACAATGTTGATCTTTCAAATGAGAGGTCAGGGCGTTACCATTTGACTCACACAAGTCATACAAAAAGTATGGAACGTCCTGGCCTCTCATTTGGAAGACAAGTGTTAGGACCCTATGTGAGTCAGAAATTTATTTCTATGAAACATGTGATCATGCGTTCATTAGTGCCATTATCATACACATATATACTGTATATACAGTATATATATATATATATATATATATATATATATATATATATATATATATATATATATATATATATATATATAAAGGACCTCATTCATGCTGGATGGTATCTAATGGAGTATTTATTCAGAAAAAGTTACAAGCTTTCTTGGACAAACAGTCCACATTGTCCAGTAATTCTACTTATGCACAGAACAATTGTGTATGTGATAAAGTTAATATATGTATGTATATATGTATATATATATATATATATATATATATATATATATATATATATATGTGTGTGTGTGTGTGTGTGTGTGTGTGTGTGTGTGTGTGTGTGTGTGTGTGTGTGTGTGTGTGTAGGCATGTAAGCACATAACAATGTTTATTTATTCTATTCATGGTCTGTCATATACTGAGGTACTCTTGTAATTGTGTTTACCATTTTCGAAATGCTGATATCCCTTGTCAGCAGAAAGATATCAAACCAAAAAGCCTCATTACCTCTCGGCTACATTTCCCTTTCCATTTCACTGACAGAAATTCTTAAGCATTTCTCTCTAGTGGAGATTGGCCATGAATTTAAATATAACGCATCATGATACTTCACAGTTAACAAAGAAATAAATCGTCAAATGTAATATATGATTTTCCTATTCTATGTTTATATCCAAAAGCCGTTATCATTTGCATTTTGTTATCAAAGGCTTGAATGTTTGAACAAAGTAAGTACCTATTTAAGTTGGGATTTTTTTTTTGGTTGCAATGCTTGTTGACTTTTAAACTTCATCCAAAGCTCTATTCTATATACTTGTTTTTTATGTCTTTTATAGACAATCTAAAGCTCAAATGTTTAAGCATAATTCTTGCCAAGAATGTTACTAACGATAATACACTTTTTATTTTGATTTTATGAATCTTCAGTATATGCATTTTCATTGCACAGTAGTTCATTATTCATCACTGAATTCTCACAGTCTTCTCATGGCAAATCATCACATCATCTCTTGCCAGTAATGTTCTCTGCATAAACTTAATATCTCCTCCTTTAGAAAGACGATAAAGTCCATGCTTATGTCCTCTGCATCTCAAGAAATATTCAGAGAAATCACAACATCACAAAACAAAGCAGTGAACGAGTGAAATCATTTGGATGCTGATATTCTGCCTTATTTCAGAGCTACATTTCTCTGAGGTATCTCGAACCATTTGTTCAAGACTTAGACAAAAACTGCATAGATATGATGCTGATGTCCTATCCTATTTCAGAACTACATTTCTCTGAGGTATCTCAAACCATTTGTACAAGACTTAGACAAAAACTACATAGATATTCCCCTCTCATGCAATTCTTTCATTCCTCTTTAATGAACATTTCACTGACATTGGAATACGATGCATATGTTTCTTTTCACAGAAATGTCTCCTTAAAATTGAATTGCAGTAAGGATACATTTTTAGAACTTTTAACTACTATAAATTTTCTTTCTACTGTGGCTGAATTGTAACAGGTAAATTAAAGTAATAAATATTTCATATTTGTTTATATAAAATACTTACTTCAGAGTCTAAGTATTTTTCTTTTGCCTACAGACGCATTAATTTTCATTCGCCCTCAGATAAAACAAAAAAATTATGAAAACATACTTGAATATCCATAGATATACGATTCTGTTCATTTTGATTATGACGAGTGTATTTCCAAAATTAAGAAATCGTTTGTTTCATTCAGTTTCTGAGAATATCCATTTTATCCTCAGTAAAAAAAAAAAAACAGATACAAAATTTTAACCTACTGGTCTACTTGTTCAGGATAATTAAATCTTGGAAACGAACATAGAATTTATTTTATCTTTGACAGTAAAATCAAGAGCCCTTGAAAATGCTTCACTGAACAATCTGAAGGAACGGCGTTCATGTTGTTATTCTCAGCTCTCAGGGAAGAGCAGGGGCCACCCACCTTTAAATCTCATTCGTGAAACAGAAATAAAACAGTTCATCTTACTCCGGTCAAATTCGAAGACTGTTGAACATTGTAATAAGTCTGCATGAGCGCAGAACTTGAATTTTGATTGCAATGCGTTTTTCGGCAGTATGTTGTTGGGTATTGACGCTAAAAAGTCGAACATAAATTGCGCTAGTTTTCGCTCTTTTCTTGCACTTACTGTGTTCTCTCTCTCTCTCTCTCTCTCTCTCTCTCTCTCTCTCTCTCTCTCTCATATGCTACCTACTTTTTATTGCAAATCACAATTCTCTGAAATCAGCTGCAATATGCCAGTCTCTCTCTCTCTCTCTCTCTCTCTCTCTCTCTCTCTCTCTCTCTCTCTCTCTCTCTCTCTCTCTCTCTCAAATGCTACCTACATTTTATTGCAAATAGTACCTTCCAACGACTCCATTCGACAGTCAAACCACTGAGCCACCAAGAGAGTTTGACCGTCGAATGGAGTCGTTGGAAGGTACTGTGTCGAGGGATCGAGACCCAGCAATACTGATCCATTTATCCTTAAAAAAATTCCCTTTGGTGATAATTCCCCATCAGGGACATCCCCGAAGTATCGTGAATTGGATATCAAACGACATTTGTAGCTTTCTGATTATATATATATATATATATATATATATATATATATATATATATATATATATATATATATATATATATATTTATATATATATATATATATATATATATATATATATATATATATATATATATATATATATATATATATATATATATATATATATATATATATATATATATATATATATATATATATATATATATATATATATATATATATATATATATATATATATATATATATATATATATATATATATATATATATATATATATATAATTGACAAGTACACACAGCCTTTTGGCTTAGATACACTGATAGAGAATCTTCTTATCCATATGGCTATCAAGAGAAATTCACAATTGCAAATCTCCAGAATAACGCGAACTCTTTGTAGCTCCAGTTAGCAAGTATTTAAAACTTCTCGTTCCAATAAAATCTATGAAGATGTGTGGTTTGGTTATTAGAAGAACTTTAGTCATAAATGCATTCAGTGACTAATCAAGTCTCTGGCCTTTTTGTGAAGACTGCATGTTCCCTGAGAACGAACAGTCGGTCTTCCAAGGTGAGTGCCACAGTCTTGCACTTAGAAACAAGTTTCCTTCCTGAGTGCTGTGATGAGGACGGCGACTGCCTTCTATTCAGAGGCATATGTGAATTTCTTCCCTTTACAAATTTAGTGAGATGTTTTAAGTTTGATGGAAAAGCTTTTTGTTTCCATGAATCTATAAAAATTCATAAAAATATAGTCGAGGGAACGGTTCTGTGATAGCATTTCTGAAGTGGGAGCCAAATGTCATTTCATCAGACAAGCCTGATGATAGTTTCACAAGAAGATTAGGAAAGGTTGAATGTAGGATTTTTGAGTAACAGATCTTAACGCAAGACTATCCAAAGTCTCAGGGATGTGAAAAGTGACGATTTAGGTTTTGGAAGTCCATGAGAACATCACCAAACATCAGTGGTTCATGTAAGTAGGTCCCCAGTAGATTTTGACTCACGGGAGCCATCATCTTGATTGTATCAAGGCCAAGAGAAAGCGAAGGTCTGCTCACTTCCCCCCAAAAATCCCCATGTAGGCGGAGCTTCGCCTACCTCCTTATTGCGTCAGCAGTGAATTGCCGTAGTGAGAAGGTACCTCTAAGATACGTCATCGCCTACGTAGTTACCCCAGGTGGGAGGCGACTCTTCTCAATTTGGCAGACCTTGCCTCTCTTAGCCTTGGCTTGTATCATCACCCAGAAATAAATCGGTGATTAAACTGTATAGAGAAACTGTGTAAGATGAACATTTCATAACAGAAGTTCGTCTTATGCTGCATTAGGAACACACTGTTACGACGGGCTCTTACAACTCAGAATCCGACACCACGCATTACATCCGCTTCCACTGTCGTCGCTGAATTCGGCAACAGCTCTACACCTCTGTTGACACAGCCCCGTCTGTTTGGAGAACGAGCGACCAGCCTCGGAAACTGTTTCAGTGACGAGAAATACAGCAAATCCGAACCAGTGAAGATACAGAGGCATCGCTGAGAGAGAGAGAGAGAGAAGAGAGAGAGAGAGAGAGAGAGAGAGAATTTGGGAGTCTCTTAATTTATAATTAAGAGTTTTTTTTTTATCTGAAAGGAAGAAAAATAAAAGAATTTCAAAGAAATAAGTAAGAAGGAAAAAATGAAGATCGCTATGAACTTTAAATGAATGTAAGAGAGAGAGAGAGAGAGAGAGAGAGAGAGAGAGAGAGAGAGAGAGAGAGAGAGAGAGAGAGAGAGAGAGAGAGAGAGAGTTAACACTATCTGAAAGAGAAGCTATGTTAGTGGGGTTTTTGGATTATTGTTACTATGATCATTCAAGAGAAAACGGAAAGAATTTTACTTGAGAGAGAGAGAGAGAGAGAGAGAGAGAGAGAGAGAGAGAGAGAGAGAGAGAGAGAGAGAGAGAGAGAGAGAGTTAACACTATCAGAAAGAGAAGCTATGTGAGTGGGATTTTTGGACTGTTGTTATTGTATTTATTAAAGAAAAAACTAAAAGATTTTTTTTTTTTTTTTTTTTTTTTTTTTTTTTGAGAGAGAGAGAGAGAGAGAGAGAGAGAGAGAGAGAGAGAGAGAGAGAGAGAGTGGAGGTCTTTTGAAATTTAAATCCTCCTGGATGTACCTTTTTGTAGAATGTGACTTTTGATTACTTATTTATAATAATATGTTAGGAAGAGCTTCGTTGCTTTGTAGATTCTGCTGAAAGCCGAATTCTGGTCTATTAGACGATAATGAAAATCCAAATGGAAATCTATATAGATACATATTCTGCATTTTGCAAGTCTTCCTTTATGAAAATAGTTATCTTTACATTCTACTTTGTAAGATTTGTTTGCCATATGCATGCCTGACAAGACGCAAATTATATGTCCCTAGCATTGTATGGATCATTTTCCCTAAACCTAACATGCTTTCGACAACAACATCGCCATATTTACAATTTCTTAAGTGTTCCCCATTACTTCATATCCACGAAACTTCAAATGCTCTGAACTTTTGGGTAACGTTAAATGGGACCCATTGATATTGGTTTCTGCCTATATGAGCGTTATGTAGGAATGATAAAGGCTAGATTTCTTAAAACCACCCAGTTCTGAGGCATCTTCATTCTTTTGTTTTTTAAAGAATCACATTTCTGTAATCTGTGTTATTACTGGCTAGCAAATCACGCTTCCAAAAATTCAGACGAGTGCAAAAATAAGTCAAGTATATTTTAGTTTAACCAGACCACTGAGCTGGTTAACAGCTCTCCTAGGGCTGGTCCGAAGGATTAGATTTATTTTACGTGGCTAAGAACCAACTGGTTACCTAGCAACGGGACCTACAACTCACTGTGGAATCCGAACCACATTATGACGAGAAATGAATTTCTATCACCAGGAATAGATTCCTCTAATTCTTCATTGGTCGGTCGGAGAGTCGAACGCTGGGCCAACAGCGTGCTAGCCGAGAGCTCTACCCACCAATGAAGAACTTCAGATGAGTGCAAAAAGGGTTGATAGGAAATATGTGCGGATTCCTTTGAAAAAATAAAAATTCCCGGATTCTCATCACTAAGATCTGTGGCGAAATCTCAGTATGGCTTATGTAGAAGGATTCTCCAATCCACAGCCTCTTTCTGCATCTAATACTGTTCTTTTCTTCTTTTTTTGTACAACAGATCTCCTGTTAAGGGCGCTCCTCATAACCTATCACGTCATTATAATTATATATAACCTTTCGGGCAGTCTTGAACATGTTGTTGCTCCTAACCGTGACACCTGTAAAGCAAGTCTCCCTTGATTATTTTTTCTTATTTATTTATTTTATTTGTTTATTTATTTATTTAAATTTTTTTTTTTGCCTTGCTCAGTTTGCTGTGATCCCGTTGGGGGTCAGTGTCGTCAGTGCACCTCTCGCGATGCACTGTAGGCGCTATTAAAGGAAGTTGGCAGCGTACACTGTCAGTTCAACTCCGTTTATCAACTGTTTATCAACTGGAAACTGTAAAACCGTTGTGCTTCAGTTGTTTCTAGAAATTTAGCACAATATTATTCGCGCACGCATATAAGCGACTGCTATTGATTGCGATGACAGAAAAATGTGACTAAAACTCATTGCGGAATAAAGAGGAAAAAAACTCCATTTCGTGTCGTAAAATCTTCCTAAAGTACCTGCTCATATTTCACGCTTGTCTTATAGTTAAAAAAATCTCAGCGTCTTTCGTCAAAGCTTAGAGACGAAAGATAAATGTGTAAAATGCCGTCATTTCTTTCGTCCTGTAAATCTTGATGTCGGAAGATGGCGCCATGGAGTGCCGAATTAATGAGGAGCAAATTAACATCGTTCATCAACTGTTGACTGATAGAGCGAGACTAGGCACCGCTTCTTCCCTTCCTTTGTGGGGAAGTTTTATGGATCTTCTGGCAATTTTATTCGGCTTTGAGAGAGAGAGAGAGAGAGAGAGAGAGAGAGAGAGAGAGAGAGAGAGAGAGAGAGAGAGAGAGTTAGATAGACAGATAGATAGATGGAAATATATAATCTCAAGTCCTTTGCTGTGATTCAGTCATCAAACAAAATCTCAACATACAGGACACCGATGCATAAGAAACGAATAACGATCTAGAGAAGAGAACAAATTCAATTAGGAATAAACTGAGTTAAGAATGAAAGCAAATGAGAGCTAGAAAAGGGCTTCTCCTTTTCATTCCTTTATGTACTTCATGCACTGACATTTCCTGCAATTATCTTTCGATATCCTTGTCATTTCCTGTTTCATCTAAATTTTCTAGTATCTTAGTAGATATGTTTTCATGCTACTTCAAGAAATGAATTAGCTGACTAAGAAAACTTTGGGTTTCAATTGGTAAGAGAACCTTCAAAAAATATGACCCGGTTTTGCAAGAGAAGTTCGGATACATTCGCTACAAGTATCAAAGCAACTTTCCATTAAAAGTCATTGTCCTACAGACCTGCAATGTTCCACGAACGTAATTTTATATCGGTCATGTTTTTTTGCAAGAGAAGTTCGGATACATTCGCTACAAGTATCAAAGCAACTTTCCGTTGAAAGTCATTGTCCTACAGACCTGCAATGTTCCACGAACGTAATTTTATATCGGTCATGTTTCTGTTGGTGATTTAGTCAAAAAGGCTTTTGACAAACCTATCCATAACAAATCCATCGTGAAGCAAGGGCTCATTTTTCCAGCCATGTATGATATGTAATTGTTATTGTGTTGACCACTTCTTCTTCTACTTTGAGTTCTCTCCACTTGGAACAAGTTTCCAAACGTTTTTTATCCACTCTCTTGAATAAGGGTCTACTGCGCTTTTCAAAATCTTCGCTCCCACAACAATTCCACCGCACCTATTCTGGTCTTTTGCCTTCAGGCAAAATGTTCCCTTATTTCCATCACCTGGTTTACATTAAAACCGCGAAGTTAAATGGTCAAGAACATGCTGCTTCTTTCCAGGATCAACTTGACCTATTCTCTGGATCAACTTGACCTATTCTCTGGTTGCAATAATCTTCATTCACAATAATTAACGAAAACAATGGTATTCTCCAAATGGCAACTTAACTCTACCCGCCTGTGCTCCCCTCGCGGGATTTAAACAAATAAAAAAAGGAAAGAATCCCAAAACATTGTCACCAAAACGAGATGAGATACACTCGATGACAGCTTAGTTATTTCCGAGAATATTTCATCAGCTAACACAGGCAAAAGCCAGCAGTTTCGAGAACAATTCGCCGGAAGAGGGCAGAGGGACGTCAGCATGGCTTAGCAGATGTTATCTTGGGCCAGACAGCAACAATCCCTTCCAGATGAGGCAAGTACTATCTAGGGCAATGGCTTCAACAATGGACGCAGTCTAGGACCCCGCCAGCAATTTTTTTTTTTTCTTTTGCACTGCTGAGAAACTTTGCTGATGTTATGTCTGATAAATCAGAAAGGATCTGCAGATACAGATAAATTGGCCGTAGCTGTTTGCTCATTTCATCTGCACGACCAAAGTTAGATTAATTTGAGCCGCTGAAATGTTGAAATGTAAATAAGATGGAAGCTGAGTGGAAGACTAGTTTTACTGTAGTGAAATTGCAATATCTTAAAAAATAATGGTATGTACCATTACAGAATAAAATGTTTTATATATATATATATATATATATATATATATATATATATATATATATATATATATATATATATATATATATATATATATATATATATATACACATACACCACACATACATACATACATACATACACACATATAGGTATATACATTACATAAAAGTAAATGTTTGTATGTTTGTGTGCTATAGGAATCTAAACCGCTTGACCGATCTAGATAAAATTTGGCACGTGGCCATCATTTGACCCAACTTAGATGAGAGGGTAGGTTTCGAACCCGTACCCTCGCCCCCTTCCTCTTCCCCCACCCACCTTCCCCCTTACCTTTGTAACTTGAGGTAAATAAAGTCTACGGGTTTATCATATATCATTTCATGTACTCCAGACCACAGAAATATATTATTGAAAATGCTTTTCAGCCACCACAGTATTACCTGGATAAAAGGGACAGACAGCACAGTATTACCTGGATAATTATGATGTCCGGTAGCGGGAAACGAACCCACTGTATGGGACGCGGGTTCGTTTCCCCCTACCGGACATCATAATTTCTTCATATTTCTTGCACTTGGATCCAAAGGCTTTGCAGTGCCAAGCGTATTCAAAAAGCGCGAAGAATTCAAGAAGTTAAGAGTGCAATGTGGCTATCACAATTACATATGACTCTGGTAAAAAGTGACCAGTGAATTCTATATATATATATATATATATATATATATATATATATATATATATATATATATATATATATATATATATATATATATATATATATATATATATATATATATATATATATATATATATATATATATATACGTTTCAGTTTGTGATAAAGAAAAGAGGAAACTATTGCAAAACTTTGCTTCTTTTTAACAACTGGGTTATTATACTTAACCAAATTAGAACTTAACAGAAACCTTGATAACTAAGGTGATAAGATTGATTACCAACACTGAAAATGAGAAACGTATTTTATCTGATATAGTTTTGTTAAGCCAGATGTGGCATACCTAATATCATTATGAACAACAAATTAAAAGAGAAATAAGTTTAGACCTACATTAAAACTTTGTCTCAGGAGTAACGCACAGTCATAAGAAGACCTTGGAAATATGCAACGAAATTCAAGGCTGTTGTCTCCAACAATTGTCCTTAATTCACCATTTTTAATCAGTTGCTAAATGTTCCTCCTACCAAATATTTAGTTTAGTCTCATCCAAGATAAACCTTTTCTATAGAAAAAATTGAATGGAACAGATCTGATTGATACTCCTGTATTAAAGACACGTCAACGGAACCACGAAAAACACTCGGCCGTAGAAATTACTCTAAAATTACACAGCAGGCCTTAGTTATTCAAACAAATATTCACAAAATAACTCCAAACGTCCATTTATGACAGTTTACCTTCCTTGTTCCCTCTTGCAGAGGCGAAGAATGAAGCTAAATTGTGATAATAACCAGTGACTCGTAAAAGTATGATAATGGATATGTAATTAAAGGTAATTCAGTTCGGTCTGCGGAGTTTGGTAATTGCCTGGGGGGATTGGGGCGATCAAGTCAATTACACAAACCCTTAAAACGTTCGTTCATCCCACAGCAGTCTTCACGAAATGATGAGGAACATTAAACAACATAAGACTGGAATTCGACATTTTGAGTTCGCGCACCATAACTATGGCATAGTAATTGCTGGTGATTAGAATTTAACTTTAATGAGAATGAAGAAAATCATTCTCTGATGGCGAAGCTGCTCTCTCTCTCTCTCTCTCTCTCTCTCTCTCTCTCTCTCTCTCTCTCTCTCTCTCTCTCTCTCTAATAATGTCTATTTCAAGACTGTGAATTAATTTGTCAACAAATTTTTCTCAGAAACAGTTGTTTACGATATGATTTGATTCAAAGCGTTAATGTTTTTGGATAACTTAGAATGATAACTTGACAGCATGCTTACTACTGCTCTCGATTTGGTTCACAAACTTTATTGTCATCCTGTACTCTGGAAATTATTCACAAGCATTACCAATTCGGTCGATACCTTACGACAAAAAAGGTGCTTGCATGCTTAAAACGCTCCTATTTTTATTTATTTTGTTTATTTTATTCAGTAGATGAAACCTATTCACATGGAACAACCCCACCAAAAGGGACCACTGACTTGAAATTCGAGCTTCGAAAAAATATGTTGGTATCAACCTCCCACCGCAGACCCCACACCGCGGCAGTAACTGATTATGACACAGAGCCAGTGATTATTCATCGCTCTAGGGAAGGCTCGAACTCATGACATCTGAGTGGCCAACCAAGACACTGACCACTATACCAGCGACCAGTATAAGCAAGCAATTACTGTAGGCCTTGATTGTAACTGAGATGTAAATGAAACTCAATAACAAAAGAATTCATGGACGTCCCATCTAATTCATTACTAAAACTTGTTCGGAATGAAGTTTATTAGAAATTATTCAGTTATTAAAAATAGGTACACACTGTCTCATTCAATTTTCAAAGTTCCTCATTGGGAGGGTGGGTTCCGTTCTCAGCTAGCACTCTGCCGGCCCCGCGTTCGAATCTCCGACCGGCTAATCAAGAATAAGAGGAATTTATTTCTGATGATAGAAATTCATTTCTCGCTATAATATGGTTCGAATTCCACAATAAGCTGTAGGTCCCGTTGCTAGGTAACCAGTTGGTTCTTAGCCACGTAAAATAAATCTAATCCTTCGGGCCAGGCCTCTCTAGGAGAGCTGTTAATCAGCTCAGTGGTCTGGCTAAACTAAGGTATACTTAACTTATTCCCTTTGCAAAATGGGCTGTTTCACTTCTATGGAAATTTCGTTCAAGATCATCGACAGGTAAAATTTTTGCTCGCTTAGTGGCATCAAGTTTTTTTTATGTTTTCGACAGATCGCGGTTTTTAAGTTTATCTTTGTCGTTGACATACCTATGAGTTCTCTGGACCGCCAAATTTCATCTGCAAGGTTCCTTTATAGTATCCGGTGTCTCTTGCAAGGCGTAGAGTAGTTTGTACCTCTCCCTCCCCCACCGCGTGTACTTAATAAAGGTTTTTGTATATCTGAAGTCAATTTCCTTTACTGAATTTATTTGCAGGATGGACAGGAACGAATTCACAAACAATTTACGTAACAATTGCGTATCAATGTAAGGATATTTCTCCGCATGAAAAACATTCATTAAAAGTAAGTGTCATTTCGTCGGTTTTTTTTTCTCTCTCTCTCTCTCTAGAGTCCACGAATCGAGAAATATATTTACATCATGAAAGAAGCTCGATGAATTGGATGGCGGTGAACTTCCCACTAAACAGAACGAAAGATCCGAGTCAGAATCTCGTTTTTCTTGTGGCTCCCGGGGGCGTCGTAGCAGCTGGAAAGTTTGGCTGCCCAGACATCAATATGGTCCTGATGGGATGTTCGGTGAATCTAGAAATTCTGCTCGGAAAATATTATGGAGTACGTTTAAGAGCGCAGAAAAGAACCTTCGCGTTCCGTTGCGAAGTTTCGCAGTAAACATTCCCGCTAAAGGCAGGACGCATAAAACCTTTACCTTGGGGTTTACAGAAACACAAGAGGAAACGTTCTTGTGGGAAGTCGGGGATTCGAAAGCCAGCGTTTCTTTCAGCCGATGGGTTTCCTCTCCGCCAAAGCGACAGTCGACTATTCAGAAAAGATCCGTCGCATTGGTGTTGTGTGTGGAGGGAGATTGTTCATTGTCTTGGGCATGCGCAGTATCAAGGACCATAGAGGTTTTATCCCATCAGACTAAATTCTCTCTTCTGATTTACTTTTTTTTTTTATCTTTTCGAAAAACGTTTCTTGAAGCGCCAGTTTCCCTTACAACATAACCATCTTGTCCTATTCGAACAATTCCGCCACACCCATGCTGCCATCTCAGATTATGTACCCAATGTGTTGCTTAAAAGCAGTAATATTCTTTCTGTCAATGAAATTCTCATGCACTTCACGATCGGGTGTTAGCGGATCCAGAAAAATTTCATGGGGTGGGGCCCACCAATTTTCATATTGTACACACACACACACACACATATACATACATACATACATACATACATACATACATACATACATACATACATACATACATATATATATATATATATATATATATATATATATATATATATATATATAATTTCTATAGTGATTTTTTATTTTTTTCCATGTTTATATTTCTCATTTTTGTTATTATTGTTCAAATCTTCAGTATTATTATTTTGTCATTATTTTTCATGGGGGGTGGGGGGGGGGGAGGGGCACGTGCCAAGGTGCCGCCCACCCCCCCACCCGGGGTCCGCTAGTGAATTCCGCAGGAGGTAGTTACGTCAGTGCATCTCACGAGGTGGACTGTAGGCATTACTAAAGGGAGTTTGCAGCGACCCTTCGGCCCCTAGCTGCACCCAGTCTTCAGTCTTTTACTTGACCTCCATCACCTCTTCCTCTTTGGAGTCTTGCTGCCCAACACCTCTAACTGTTAGTTCGCGGTCCTTGTACTTTATCTCCTTTATTTTCTAGATCTCTTTATTTTGCTGTCCAGGCACTCCAACCCTCCTTTCCACTGTCGTAGTCGCCGGTTGGTTCGAAGAGCCCAGTGCTTGGGTGGGCAGCCTCAATTTCATAGATCAAATCAGTCCAAAATTTTCCCGTTTGAATCTCTTTGCAGATGCAGCAGTCGCCTTCCTCTGAGGTGCCAATATCAGAGGATTCTCTTTCCCTTCACTTTGGAACTTTGGAAGAGTCATTCTTACAGGAGCTGTTGCTGACACTGGAGGCACCACTGACCAATGTCTCGGCCTTTCTGAATTCCGTTGTTGAAGGCATGTTGATGAAAATATTTCTATTGATCTGTACATCAAGTTTGTTTGTAATTCGCTCTTTACCGTCTTTCTTGTTGACACCTCATTCTGTAAACACTTTCTCTACAAGTTATTGGCTTTAGAGGCTATTTGCGAACGGCTGCCCATTCTGAGAAATAATGTACATTCATTGCTGTCTCCCCAGTCACTCATTAAAGTTTCCTAACTGCAAATTTGATTCTTTCTCTTGGGAATATTATTTAGTTTGTTGCCTAAAATGTTTTGTCATCATTATACCTTTCTATTCGCATGAAAAAAAGTTTATCATAAGTATTAGGAAATCTCCTCTCTTACTCAGGATATAATGAAAAGTTGAGTGATGAGATCCATGTCGATAAGGAAGGAGAACAAATCGTATATAAGATAACAAAGAGTCTGATCATGTCTGACGGTAGAAAGAGACTTATGTAACAAACTAGATGTATAACAAGTTCTCAACCAATCTTTTCTCGCAGCAAAAGCCGAAGCATTCTGCAGAAAAGACATCCCCCCCATATCAGAGTGTGGAACGAATTCCTAGAGAACGGGAGATATTTTACGTCTCTGTACAGACAAATGACCATTTGTGGCTGTTCACACAGACAAGGAAACTTCTGGAAGCTTCATTGCAGCCTCCTCCGTTTATCGGTTTCAGTTATTTCGTTTTATGGGGCCAAATTTCATGGAGACTGCCAAAACTTTGAAGAGAGAGAGAGAGAGAGAGAGAGAGAGAGAGAGAGAGAGAGAGAGAGAGAGAGAGAGAGAGAGAGAGAAACTTGCACAAGTCCTCTTGAGGTAAAGGGAACGATTATATGTAAGGTGAAGAGATGAGAGCCAGTACCATAAAGAAAGGTCATTATTAGACCCAGGCACAACAGAAGCAATAATAGAATGCCAAAGCTTAGAAGCAGAAGGAAAGAAAATGGCTGAATCGAGTAATCCATAGAGGTCATATTCAACACGGTCGCCATCTCAGCGAATCAGATTGATTGGAGTAACGGAGAAGCTATGTCGTACAGACCAAAACGAAGCTTGTGCACAAAAATACGAAGAGCTGGTTTCATGAAATATGGGCTGTCAAGTCAGACAGACTGGGGTAATTTCGGTCCTGATACTTAAAAAGAGGGAGTTGGAGTGGTTGGACAGCAAGGTACAGAGAGCCACCAATTAAAGGAGGTGAAGTACAAGGATCGGACGACGCGACAGGGTTTCTCCCTGTTGCACTAAGAGGTTGGACAGCAAAACTGATGAGAGGAACCTGGGGTGGAGGCAAAGTAAAAGGTTAAAAAATGAGACGGTGCAAATAGTGAACCATGTGAGGGCCACTGACGGCACTGCTCCACTATGAGGAAAACATATAGAAGATGCCTCAAACGGATAATTAGACTGATGTTTCTATCCGATTATGGTTCTGCCGCATGACCTGAAAGGAATTCCGTCATTAGCTTTCTCTCTAACTGGCTGAGAGAGTGCTGGTGATCAGATCCCTAGGAGGGAGTCGATCAATCCTCTTAAGGGATTTTAGGAAGCCAGGCGTCGGCCAGAGTGACAATAGCTACGACTACTTGTACAAGACAGGTACTGAAATCCTTTGGATGTTGATAATTGTCAGAAAGGTAAAATGGGAGACTTGGACTGAAAGTTCTTAATGAGTGACGATTTCTCTTTATGGAATACAGGAGAAGCCGGATGCATTACACTTTCTTATAATAAAGATGGAATGCCTGTAGTCGAACATTTTTAATTTTTTTTTTTGTCATAAACGAAGGTAATAAGAGAGAAATATTATCTGATGAGGAATGCAATTTGGCATCTCACCTTTGGAAATTTCCAGTGACCAATGTAACTGGAAAACATGTTATTATTGTATAAGACAACAAGCAAAGCAATTCTATAAAAAAAATTATTACTTCAGTTTTAGCTCTAAAATAGGCAATGTCGGTAATCCTCCGTTCCTTTCACAGCAATAGAAACGATATCGTAAGAGATCCGAAGCTGCCTGAAAGTACCCGAACTGTTCTTTCGCTCCTCTCGGCGTAATTAGAGCCTCAGTCACAGTGGGAAAATACTGCGCAAGGTATATATATATATATATATATATATATATATATATATATATATATATATATATATATATATATATATATAAATATATATATGTGTGTGTGTGTGTGTGTGTGTGTGTGTGTGTGTGTGCTTTTATGTCACTAAATAGCGTGTGACAATATATTCAGCTAAGGCCACAGGAAAAATAAAAGAAGGACTATCAAGAGCTTTCGAGTTATTCCAACACATTTTCGAGGTAAAATGCTAAAAACACACAGAATATCTAAAAAGTTACCGTAAAGGCTGAAAAAATGGAAACACAAATATTCAAAATCCGGCGAAAACCAGCGCAGCAGGTCCAGAACAGCTCAACAGGTGATTAAAAAGAAACAATCTTACAAATCTCTTGAACAACAAAAGCGTCTAGTTTGTACATACCCTGACTTACATTCAGTAAGTCACCGTGATATTTACTCAAAGCAGGTTCAATAACATTTCTGAGAGTTATATTGTTACGATACAAAGCAACTTTTGCCCCCTTCCAATGAATCACATGATTAAAATAATTAATGTGTAAAAATAAAGCATTCTCAGGGCTGCATTTACGGGGTTCCTTGTGTGAATTGCAATGGTTTTTATATAGGACAATCTGAGAAAGTACGGGAGGCAAGAATTAAACAACTCAGATATAGTGTGAGCAAGGGACAAATGTCGAATTACTCTTGGGGAATACCGGTAGGGACGAATGCCCTATATTTTTCGTTCAATAGCTTTAGCAGAATTCCAACCGGAAAATATTTACTTTCCCTCCAAATAAATTTGACAGCTTTCGCGGGCCTCCAAAAAAATATGATGTGAGCGAGATCAGATAGAGTGATAGGTAAAAAAGAATGGTGAATGATTATGTAGGACACCACAATAGATACGAAAGGGAAATAGTTGACAGAAACAACACCATTCTCGAAACTCGGGAACCCTCAGACGCCCAGACAGGTGGAAAATGATCCTAGTCCACTTCCCACAACTGTGAACAGTGGAATACTTGTGGCGTCAAATGATGTTCAACAAATCCGGAGCTGGTGGAAGAAATAATGCATGTTCTCTTCAGTGAAAGAGAACATACGGATGCGTTTTATGCTTAGGGATAAAAGCATAAAATAAATATTTGGGTTAAAGTGGAGGACGATGTGCCTTCAAGGCGTAGGTCGAGAGATTTTTATTTTCTTCGATTGCAGAAAAGTCTCAATCCGGAGGTGCGAAAATGACTAAAAAGCTGGTGGAAATA
>JANJGK010000050.1:1473774-1513774 GCA_039081455.1 Macrobrachium rosenbergii
GGGGCACTGTTGAAGAGTATCTTCGACCTCCAGCTGCATCCACAGTTTAGCCTTTTACTTTACCACCATTCCTGCTCCCTCTTTTCAATCTTGCTGTCCAACGCCTCTGACTTTTACTTCTTAGTGGAAGTGTGGGGGGGTTTTATGCCTTGTTCCACCTTTAGATCCTTATACTTCATCTATTTCATTTTCTGAATCTCTGGTTTGCTGTCAAACCAATCTACTCTTTCTTTTTCATAGTCTTAGCAATGAATAGCAAAACAATACCCCCAACGCTTGGCTTGACAGCCTCAGTGTCACCAAACCAAATCAAATCAATGGAAAATGAAAAATTCTGAAATGGATCTCGAAATAAACAAGTAAACTTCGAGTAGGAAAACTAGGCCTGATGAAACCTAAGTAGGCAAAGAGGAGGGTGCAGCACTAGGAATCTGATCACGAGGAAAGGAAGGTAAAATTGAAGGAACTGAATCGGAGCGGAGGCTGAGGCGAATCTTAAGCGTCCTCTTACTGCGAAGGATCTCCTATTTTTTCTCTTATTGCCCCAGGGGCTGGTCATGACGCTGCTATAACCATAGGACCTACTATTCGACCACTGTGGCTAACACTTTAACAGCGTGCGACATGCATGCTCTGTGTTGTAAAGACATGGATGGGGTTGGGTTTGTTGTTTTTCGTTTCAGAGGAATGTTTATGTCTGGCTAGGGGATGATCTCTCATTATTCATTCGTGATTGTCTTGAATACATGTAAACATCATTATGCTTCTACGTTTTTTGAATGACAAGACTTCGATAAATAAATCCTGACGGGTCTATTTTTCGTTTTGCTGTAGAAGAAAACTAATGAGATGGTTATTTGTCTGTTCAACCGCACTTTTTCTGTCAGCCCTCAGATCTTGAAAACTACTGAGGCTAGAGGGCTGCAAATTGGTATATTGAACATCTACCCTCCAATCACCAAACATACCAAATTTCAGCCCTCTAGCCTCAGTAGTTTTTATTCTATTTGAGGTTAAAGTTAGCCATGATCTTGCGTCTGGCACCGATATGGGTGCCAACAACACATGCCACCACAGGGCCTTGGGTGAAAGTTTCATGTGGCCACGGCTGATTGTTTCATACAGATTTATACGCTGTACAGAAAACTCGATTGCGCCGAAGAAACGTCGTGGCATTTTTCACTTGTTGTAATACATCTGTCATTTGATGTTAGCACTCGTTCTGATACCAAGGAAAATATTTTGTTCTTGAAAGCCTATAAACGAAGAGAGGCTTTCTTCCCGGTCTCTCCTTGCGTGAAAATGTCCCGAAAACACTAGCGGATCCGGGGAGGTGGGGGCACCTGGGTACCTGCCCCGCCCCCATGAAAAATAATGACAAAATAATTATATTGAAGATTTAGATAATAACATAAATGAGAAATATAAAAATAGAAAAAAATAAAAATCTATTATAGAAATAATATATATATATACATACATATATACATATATGTATGTATGTACTGTTTAATATAAAAATTGGTGCCCCCCAATGGAATTTTTCTGGGTCCTCTAGTACCCGTAAACAGACCCGTTTCCTTAAGGTGGGCTTACTCGGTACACAGCGCTTTGCCAGGTAAACTCACCTTTTGAATCAATGACAAATTTACCTTCAAGAGATGGTAAACCTAAACGGTTATCTCAGTCGCGTGTGTTGACGTCACCGTGGTGTGATCGTTCAGTTTCATCATTCCCTAACTAAAACTGAGTCTCTCCAGACTTAACCGATTGACATCCCGCTTTTGTCAAAGAGTTATGCTTGCTGGTGGCAATGCATTTAACTCGCCTCAAGTAATTTCTGGTTCACGTTAACGCAAATTGTTATAGGTTACCTTTGATTGTTATCTATCTCGTTTATTCAATATCTACGATGCGTATTTGTGTCCATTTGTGCGCACCTGCACACTTCGCACAGAGCGACACGTATCGTTCGAAGCATTCCTGTGTCCAGCTCGTTCAAAACTATAATGAACAAAAAATCTTGTCATAAGATATTGTATACAATCAGTGAGAGCATAATATAATTTTACAGTCGTTATTTTCTATTTATCCTACAAACCAAATCCAAATGTCTTTAATTCTAAAGTCTACTAAAAAAAATATATCTCCCAGACATTAAAGACGCTATCGCCTCATTAACCAACCATGTCATCATGAAAATGAATTTCCTTTGCCATTTCAATGCATGGCAGTCAGAGGTTCTGAAGCAAAATAAAGATAAATAGATTTAAATACATTATCTAGGGCTACTGAGAAGTTATTACGCAGGGCAGTAAATGAGAAGGCCAATGGATAAACGGTTGTTAGATTAAAATATACAACTGGAGTAATATTTTGCTGAATGAGGAGGACTGAAGACGGGCAAATCAGAATTTTGGACGAGTAAAGTTTCTGTCACAAATAATCAAGAAAACGCATTCATTCCATACCTATCCTCTCCCTGTTCGGGGATCGAACCCGGGTTCTTTGATTCTGATCCGTGGCGGCTGCTATGAAACCAAGAGACCCAGAGAGAGAGAGAGAGAGAGAGAGAGAGAGAGAGAGAGAGAGAGAGAGAGAGAGAGAGAGAGATGATTTTCTTTTATGGAACTGGAAACCAACTTTTAGAAAGGGACTCGGGACCTCTGAGGCCTTTCCGCTGTAAGTCAAAGCAGGGGGCGGGGGGCCGGGGGGGGGGGGGGTGGCGAAGGAAACCCTGTGTCATATGATCTGAAAGCGAAGAAAGCAATCTTCATTCCTTTGTAGATAACGTCGCTTGAGACTGAAGAAAGCCTTCTCCGTCTGCAAGAATCGATTACAACTGATACGGAACCCCAAACTTCTTCTTCTTCTTCAACGGGTATTCTGTTTCATTGAAAGTTTTCGGCCGGCAAGACTCTTCCGTTGGATCGAAAAGAGTTTTAGAAATGTTAAGGAGATTTCGCAAGCTTTAGGTGCGACCTTTCCCTTAGGTCCTGAAGCTTTCAAATATTATTTTCACGAGACATTTTGAATTATGATACTGTTCGTCTAGAAGAGTCTGCACCGTGGGATGCTGGGTTTTTCAATGCAAAATTAAATAACAATGTGGATTGATAGTTTTGTTGTTTCAATAGACAAACACACACACACACACACACACACACACATATATATATATATATATAAATTATATATATATATATATATATATATATATATATATATATATATATATATATATATATATATATATATATATATATATATATATATATATATATATATATATATAAGATAGATAGAGAGACAGGCAGAGAGAGAGAGAGAGAGAGAGAGAGAGAGAGAGAGAGAGAGAGAGGAGAGGGTGTGATATTTGACAATGATTATTCCAACACTTTTCAAGTTCAACCCACGTCGTAATGTCCTTTTTTCGATTAGAACGACCAATCCCAGCAACGGGTGCTTTGACATAAAGTTGCAGGCCATAAATTAGCATCTGGCAAGCATTATGACGGATGATGTTTGTCACTGGATGCTAGCACTGTATTGCTCATGTTGCAAGAGATGAGAAGATGAAAAATCACCGCTTGATGAATCGCGTAACTGAAGCCCCGATGCGCTCTGGGGTTTCAGAGTGCGCGTCAACGGTGCTTCAAAGCTCTGATGAATTGCTCATGAAGACGTTACAATTATTACCCATCGCAAAAATGTCACGAAATAAGGATAAGAAATGAAAACGAGATAATAAAAAGCTAACATGAGCCTTATATAAGATAGCTCGATTATTTCCTGGCACGGAATGAAAGCTTTGAGAACTTATATGAAAGAATCACTGGTCTGATGACACGTCAAATTTCAGACTTTGTGTAACTCATTACTAAATGAAATTGTGTCATAGCAAGAAAATTTCCTTTTATTTGAGTGAAAGGAGAAGTAAAAAAGGAGATTAGAGGAGAAAAAAGTTAACCTTACATACTATAGACTGTGAAAGATGGCTATTTTAAATTTTAACAGTAATAGAAGGACTTTCATTTACAGGAAAATTATCCGAATTATTAACCGCGTTACATTGCTTCATTATTTTGTTAGTTTTCTTAATCAAGTGTCCTAAAACCTGGCAGCCTTCTGGGTATCTAGAACGCAAAACTCGAATACCTTTGACCTACATTACCAACTGCTGTAAGGTCAGAGGAGATCCGAATGAGTTATCTGATCGTCAGTGTGAACTCAAGTAACCTCCATCAAACTACATGAAATAAATAGAATGGTATAATTATGATAAATGTTGTTAGATTTAGTCATTCTTTGGAAGTAAATAGTGTAATCTTCCAGCCTACGTATTTGCATAAATGATTAAACTAAAGGTAAGGGATAATTTCATCGAGCACTTTGGCCAGTGGACGTAATCACTGGAAGTCGTTTTCCATAATTCATCTAAGACCCGGCCACAAAACTCAGACAGGAGCGGATCTGGTCAGGTTTTATAGCTGCCGAGGCCTTCTCTTGTTGTCGCCAAGTATTTAATTTTTTATTGCTTGGTATTTGTGTTTCTGAAGTTGTATTTTATCGACTAAAGAATAATTCATCTGAAAAAATTGCATTTTAGATGCTGAACTTCACAGCCTATCTTAATTTAAAAAAAAAGTAAAAAAATGCGTCGAAGTTTCTTCGGTCCAATCGAATTTTCTGTACAGCGTATAATGCTGTATGAAAATCTCAGCCACGCCCCCATGAAACTTTCAGCCACTGCCCGGTGGCAGCCTGTGTTGTTGGCGAGTATAGCGGTGCCAGACGCACGATCATGGCTAACTTTAACCTTAAATAAAATAAAAACTACTGAGGCTTCAGGGCTGCAATTTGGTATGTTTGATGATTGGAGGGTGGATGATCAACACACCAATTTGCAGCCCTCTGTCCTCAGTGGTTTTTAAGCTCTGAGGGCGGACAGAAAAAGTGCGGACGGACAGACAACTAGCCACGTCGATAGTTTTCTTTTACAGAAAACTAAAAAAGAACGAACACTAAACTTCCGTCCTAAAGCGACTGAAATAGCAACAGCAGATCTCCAGAGAAACATCATTACAGAAGCGTCATTCTCGACCGAACAAACTGATGTGAAATTAAGGCGCCATGTTGCCGAGTCGCTCTCTCGGAGGCTTCAGCGGTGAAACGACAGTGTTTGTTTTTTTTCCTTCTGTGAATATATAGTCAATTCATCACTCGGTGGCCAACAGCCTTTCTAATTTTGAGATTTAGAATTGAAACTGTTCCAATTCTCTCTCTCTCTCTCTCTCTCTCTCTCTCTCTCTCTCTCTTGGTAGGAAAGTACTCATTAACTATCAGCAACTTGAGTACACGAACATAAACAAAGGTCTAAAGATGGCACTGCAAGCTTAATTCCACAACAATTCAGAAAATATTAGTTATCCCGAATGCATTTCATTCTTAAAATTCGTAGCTACACTTTGTATCACCCTCTAATTTGTTAGTTTATTGAACAAAGAGACGTTTCGATGTTTAACTCCGACATAAACAAAAGATAAATTGGAAAATCGATGAGTCTTCACTGAAAGAAGATTGTAGTGAACTTTGTTATAAACGTTAACTCAGGTTCCACATTGCATGCGTGTTGATTTAGGGGGAAACTTTGGTTGAAAAGTAGTGCGTCTATCTTTTGAGTAAACATTACTGCATTTGTACGTTTTGCAGATTGCTGTTCAGATGAGTGTGTGTCTCCAAGAGAGAGAGAGAGAGAGAGAGAGAGAGAGAGAGAGAGAGATTTGCCTGCTACGGTTTACTTTTCTACTATTGCATTAATGGATAATGTTGCTTTGACTGCAAGCATAACTTGTCAAATCCATTTGATACAAATGTTCTAGTCTTGTATACGAAATATCATATATGCCAAACATAACTTTGATATTTCAACCCTTCTCGTAGCGTGTGTTCCTCTAAAGCGTCGTTTCTGAATTCTCAGGTTCTGAGTCATTGTTTTTCAATGTTTAATTTTTTCTCTGCTACCCTAATTGCCTCTTCGTCAGATTACACAGATTCGTCGTTTGTGAATTGACAAACGAGAGAGTAATGGAATTCGGTACCTGAATTTCCAACTACTAGTTGTCGTGCAGTTTCCATAATTCCTGCTTTCACTACAGTTCGCCTATCAATGAAAGTGGTTTCACTATTATTATTTCTTTTACGAGAAGGCTAATCCATCATTGGGTCTTGGTGCCCATCTATATCTTACTGAAGGTCTCCTGTTATAGATTTTTCCCATTTTCATCTCTTCACGTGCCACTGCACCTGAGAAGAAAGGTAAAACACAAACACGGCTTATTTCCCCAATATCCTTCAACCTTAATCAATGCATTAAACGGTGCGTCTCAAATGTCAGCCACTGGGAGGCGAATACCCTAAACCAATCCCTTTTCCAGCTGGTGAGCTGGTCGCATTTGCTCTCTCTCTCTCTCTCTCTCTCTCTCTCTCATTTGAAACTTGCGTTCAGTAGCGCTGTTAGTCTCTTTGTTTTCTATCCAAATAGAGGGAAGTCCCCTTCCCTCTTTGTCTGGGAAAGAGGTGGCGATTTTCCGCGAAATAAGACCTCTCCATCATTTTGAGTTGCACTGTTGCTTAACGTATGTTCTCGGATGACTTACTCCTTGAAAAATACGCTGAAGCTTTAAATTCGTCCATTAATGCGTTCGCAGGTTTGTGATCGAAAAATCCAAAGCTGGAAATTCGAGAGTGTTTTCGTTACAGGGATATATGAAGCTTTCATGTTCCTAAGCAGGCGACGTTTTCGGATATTCTATTTGGGTAGACGGGAGCGAAAAATGCCCTACAAATCGGGCTGTAGCTAGAATATTAAAAGCCCAATCATTTCTTGCAGCATTTTTGAGATTAAGTCTCTTTTCCTGGTTGGGTTACTGAGGTATATATGCCGTGCAGTACAATAACTAATTGGCGAGGGAATCTGGTTGACCAACTGGGTTGGAAAGAGGATTGACGTGAATTATAAAATAGTGACACTCCTTCATTCCAGGTTAGAAAATAAAATTTTGCAAAAAAATACTTATTTTTCTAGTACGAACAGAAAACAATTAATTAAATAAGACTACAGTTATCATGTAAAGCAGTGTGAAAACGATCATTCTATTCCCACGGGAAATTAATGAAAACAAAACTAGGCAGATATTACCTTGTTTCTCCGCGTCCTAAGACAGGGTCCCTAAATTTGCATAAATCATGAGATAAAGAGACAATTCGATATAGTTCCTCGCCTTTCTAACTCTCATAGAATGGCACCAGTGAAGCCACATCATGTGAATGTGTGAATGCTCAGACGTCAGAGCAACTTTCCTGTTAAGCGTTTAAAACCCCTCTTCAGCCACGCATTGATGACTAAATCTTCATAAATATCAAGGAATTGCTCACTGCTCAGCGCAGCTGGCGAACACATTTAACTATGTCAGGATTCTTGTAAACGTGACTACCTTCCCCCTGGCCTGACTCACAAGCCATCTTGTTGTTTTAAACCTCGTAAAAGTTGGCTTTGTTATTCAGGAGGGTCGGCTGTTAATGGGGCTTGTTTTGATGGCAGAGGAGTCGTGGAGTAATGTCCAGGGGATAACTCCTGGCGCAGGAGGTTCTAAAAAGAAGACGGGGGGAGGGGGAGAAGAGGAACTAAGTAGGGTTAAGAGAAATACGGCGAAAAGATGTGATTTTCAGTAGATATGAGAACAGACAACGAAGCTAA
The DNA here is from genome assembly GCA_039081455.1 of Macrobrachium rosenbergii. NCBI lineage: Eukaryota > Metazoa > Arthropoda > Malacostraca > Decapoda > Palaemonidae > Macrobrachium > Macrobrachium rosenbergii. The sequence goes on from JANJGK010000050.1 coordinate 1,481,534, forward strand.
GTGAGGCTTATTCCAGCTCTTTTTCATTCTTGTTGCACGAAAGTGCTTCTGTTCAGTCTGCACTTTTATGGATTATTTCTCGGGAACATATAATAATAATAATAATAATAATAATAATAATAATAATAATAATAATAATAATACTAATAATAATAATAATAACGAATATGAAGTGAGTACACCATCTTTTAAACATTTTCTATTGAAAAGGACAGTAGCATCATCTGAATTCATTTTATACTGAAACTTTTCCATTCTTTGTATCACTCTCTCTTCTTGAGTGCAAGCATTTATCAGAAGAGAACAGGAACAAGAATTGAAAAGACTCAGCATAAAACCACTTCAGCAGATTTAATAATAATAATAATAATAATAATAATAATAATAATAATAATAATAATAATAATAATAATAATAATAATAATAATATGAACCCAGAGTAGGGTTCGAAAGCTTTTATAAATTTTACACGAGCCTTGAACAAATACATTATTGTGGACCCTTTAGAATAATAATAATAATAATAATAATAATAATAATAATAATAATAATAATAATAATAATAATAATAATAATAATAATAAGAAGAAGAAGAAGAAGAAGAAGAAGAAGAAGAAGAAGAAGAAGAAGAAGACTCAAGAGCAAGAAGCACTGTTTTGGTCGTGGAGTGGGGGGCGGGGGGTGGCGGCCGGGGGATTGGGACTGCGGGCTAGAATATGGGCTTGGGAGCATAAACTCCCCTTCAGATACGCCATATTTTTCAGCGTTTATTTTCCTTGTAATTTTGTCGTTCCAGAGTTGCTCTTTGTCACTGGAACGTTAATGAATGACTCACCCACCCGTGTGTGTGTGTGTTTGTGCGTGTGTACGTGTGTGTGTATGTGTATCGGCAGGAGAACGACCATCCCACCCCTGACTTTGTAATTCTTTTCACACTAAATATTTCATGTTCGTAGCCTTTATGGCATAGAGAAAACTCCATGTCAGAAAGGCTTCTTTAACGATCATAAACCTCTGAAGGAATATAGAGGTGCCCACATATCACTGGCATATTAGTCTTAATAACTGTGAAAAATGCTAAAGAATACTACATCATTCATTTCCTGAGAAAGTGATGCAGATTTCTTTATCAGCATCTTGTCCTCGAAGTGAATGAATTCCATTTCCAATACTTCATTCCCTTCCTCGAGTTGCTTTCTTCGTGACTTCGCGCTCGAAAGATACTGCCAATAACGTCGGAAGCGCAGTTCAGAGGGTAGAATGAAATCGCCTTGAATGTCAACGAAAATTAGAATTGGGAGCTAATATGACACAGGCTTTCAGATTTAGGCTGGAAGGATAGCTTCCGATATTATCTCTTATTTCAGTATCTGTTTTTGCTAAGAAATGTTTTTGTGATCAACAACCGGATATGTGTGCTTAGAGCTATCATGATATTTCATATTTTTCATTTCATTGTGTTTCTGAGAATGGCAGAGTGACAGCTAGTACTAGGATTTTATGAACTTATGATCCTCCTTTTATGCATTTAAGAAGAGACAATCATTTCCCAGTTTCTCTGAAATAGATACTGTTGGTTTCTGGAGCTTATTTTGAGAATGGCAGAGGACAGCCAGTTCTAGGACTTCATGAACTTATGATCCTTCTTTTATGCATTTAAGAAGAAACAATCATTTCTCAGTTTCTCTGAAATAGATACTGTTGGTTTCTGGAGCTTATTTTGAGAATGGCAGAGGACAGCCAGTTCTAGGATTTTATGAACTTATGATCCTTCTTTTATGCATTTAAGAAGAGACAATCATTTCTCAGTTTCTCTGGAATAGACACTGTTGGTTTCTGGAGCTCATTTTGTGGTGTGGCAGCATAATTCTCACTGGCTATACTGAATTATTTCACATTCTCAAAACACAGAAAACTGATCTTTAGGCCACTCCACCAACCTTCATTGCCATAAGATCTAAGGAACTTTTTCCATGCATAACATTATCTGGAGAATGACGCCTAAACTTGAGAATGCCTAATTGCAAAACACGAATTTCAAACACTGAGGTGGCTAGACAACACCCTGTTTGATGCCGAACGATTCTGTGATTTTTCTTCCTCTTTAAACTGAGTGATATCAACGAATTCCGTGCGGTACTTGCAAAGGCAAATTTTGCAATTCGGGATGACTACGATTCCCAGAGATAAAAAGAAAGAAGAATGAGAAATTTTAAGCATAGAACTGGACTAAGCAAAGCTGAGTAAATTTGTTGGTTTGATGAAACTAGAAAACGAAGCTGGGACTTAGGAATATTAATATCTAAACACTTACAGATTGCGATACGATCAACAACGGTCAACTAAGGGTTTATAGAATAGTAAAATCAAACGACGTAAACAGCAAATAATGTATCTGATGATGGACACAAAATAATTTCCTGAGTGTCAGGGAATTTTAGATGGATATTAAAGAATACAGGGTCGAATATCAAATAGGATATAAGAACAGAGTGTAATGGCTTGTGGAGAATTCAAGATTTTAAATATGAGTCTAGTTTGAAAATTTCAAGTGTTGAGGTTTCGTATACACACACACACAATATATATATATATATATATATATATATATATATATATATATATATATATATATATATATATATATATATATATATATATATATTGTGTGTGTGTGTGCATGTGTATATACGTGCAGGGAGGTTCCTCCTAGTCTCAGTCAGGCCATGAAGTTCTGCAATTTATTATTTTTTAGATTTTTTTCTTCAGATTCATGCCTAAGGTGAACTTTGTACAAAATACCATCCACCCAAAAGTTTCCAGTATTTTTCCTTGTTTTTCCAACAAAAAAATCTTCAACCTAAAAAGTACTTTTATCTTTTGATTTATTCTTCAGTATTATTAATCTAGCACGTGTGTTCCCTTCCAATGATACTTTCACCAGCTCCGTGTAATGTCATTTGATGTCACGAATAGTTGACGGCTGTTCAAACTGGCACGAGGCAGAACCGGATTGTTTTCCATTCTATCGAGGCCCTTCATCCTTTCGATTGCATTGCGGGATTCGAATATCCCACAGGCTGATTGAATCGTTTACCCTAAACTCTACCTGATCTGCCACATACTGCCTCTTTGAAGTCTTTTGACACTCTGGGAGATTGGTTCAGTTCCAACTAGTTCCAACAACCTGTATATCCTGTTCGTTGTCTATGTACGATCCTATGCATAAAAGCAAAATTATTTCCCTCTCTCTCTCTCTCTCTCTCTCTCTCTCTCTCTCTCTCTCTCTCTCTCTCTCTCTCTCTCCTATATAAAATCAGTGACCCATGCATTCGTGCAGTGTTGAATAACCAACCAACTTAGACCTCGGTGAGTGGCTTTCCAGTCCTCGTAAGTAAACGCTAAAAACTCAGATTCACCATTTCCACAGTTTCCAACCAACAAACCGTCGAACAGATCGATAAACTGAACCAGACAAAGCGAGTCTTGGGTTGTTTGTTGTTGTTGGTGAGTAAATATTACGATCTTATCAATGTTGCATGAGGAAATTATTCGGAGGAACATCAATAATCACTGGATCAGATAAACACTGTCTGAAAAACAACTGTTGGATATATTAATGTGAAGACAGGTCAGTCGTGGTCCAGATATTTCGTTGACGATTGTGGATGACAGAAGCAGAATCAGCCTCAAAGTAAATAGTTGTAAATACATAGTTCAGAAAATAGTGTTTTTTTTTCAACGGCCATTAATGCTTAAAAAGCTTCATAAGAAAAATTCAGTGAGTTTAACCTGGGACTCTCTCTCTCTCTCTCTCTCTCTCTCTCTCTCTCTGCTGCTGCTGCTACACAAATATGTACAGATTCTCAGGGATCGAGCTGGGGCGAGCTTCGATCCATTGGTTCAAGGTTTCATTATCCGTGCAATTATTATTCGTCATTACTGCTGAGTCCGCATCCATTAACGAGCTACATTCGATTTGTATATAATTTCCTTAATTCTGGAAGCAGTGGTGACAGCAATATCTAAAAGCCCAAGAAGACAAGAAATCAAATTTACGTTTGTAAAACCAGTACAACAGTTATGTCACTCGGGCTATACAGAATGCTATAGAGAAAGGGGTTGACTCTTATAAGCGCTGATATTCTGTAAAACTCTACCCTCAGTATGCACAAGTTTGCACAATCAAGAAGCTCCTCGATAAGAAACTGGATCTCTTGTGAGGAATCACAAACGCCACTCCAGTTTCACCTACGCTTTTTGAATCAGGCTTTGACAGGCTAGAGAATTCATCATACCTGATAGACTAGTTCTATTTCCACTTAAATTGGGAACGTCTTGACCTGAGAAATTCAACAAGTGAAACGAAGTTTAAGTATTCCCCTGATGGTGCATTTTTAGTTTTCTGTAGAAGGCAACTATTGAGATGGCTATTTATCTGTCTATCAGCACTTTTTCTGTCCGCCCACAGATCTTAAAAACTACTGAGGCTAGAGGGCTGCAAATTGGTATGTTGATCATCCACCCTCCAATCACCAAACATACCAAATTGCAGCCCTCTAGCCTCGGTAGCTTTTATTTTATTTAAGGTTAAAGTTAGCCATGATCGTGCGTCTGGCTACGCTATAGGACAGGCCACCACCGGGCAGTGGCTGAAAGTTCCATAGGCCGCGGCTCGCACAGCATTATACTCTGCACAGAAAACTCGATTTCGCCGAAGAAACTTCGGCGCAATTTTTTACTTGTTACCTTTGATCTTAATTAACCCTTTCCGGTCTTGGGGCTTCTGGGAGAAGCCATCTGTCTCTCTCGTATAGGCTTCTCACAGAAGCCCACCACAAAACCGCCCATAAGTTTGTGATAACTCGATATAGCGTCCCAAAAATTTATCCAATCCATAGCCTTTTTTCTCTACTTGAGCTCTGTAAATTGAAGAAACCTTTCACCCCCAAAAGCAATCTATAATCTACCCCCGAAAATAATATTCGGAACTACGCCAGAAATTCGGCTTCTCTGGCGAGCTTAGCTCATTTCGGCCGCGCGTTTCCCAGGGGAAAGTCGCCTTTCGCTAGTCGCTGGCTTTGTTTCCACTCACGTTTGTAACGCTGTCACCAAGTCGCCCTACATCCCAAAATTTAATGAAGAAGTAATTGGTGCTCTTCCCTCAGATCCTATAACTCATTTTTCTGACTCTGAGAAACAAAATTTTCACTGTAATCCATATTTATATATAAAAAAAGCCAGTCATCGTACTATAAACTAGCTGCGTTCAATCACATGTTGAAATCGAGAACGTCTCTCCGAGCTGTAATTAATAATGACGCCAGTTAGTAAACTGCTAATGAATTATTGCTAATTTAACAGAAATAAATCCTTTATGAAGGCTCATATATATATAGTAATGTTTCTCAATGCAAGACAAAAATGCAGAAAAATACAAAATTACTGAGAGAACCATCAAATATAAATTTGAAATATTCAAGATGTGTCAACATTATCGTACAGGGGGATTATATCTTGGTTCAGGTACATTTACAATCGGTGTGCGAATCCATACACCCACTCTTGCATACCCTATACCCACCTTGCATACCCCACTGACCAACTTTGATAGTAAATATGATATATATATATATATATATATATATATATATATATATATATATATATATATATATATATATATATATATATATATATATATATATATATATATACGTAGGGTTATATCAGTCAGAAGGGCGTCAACATCAGCATTTTGGTTTCTCTAATATTTACATCTCTGTTCATCGGTTCTTGTGTAGGGTCCACGTACTGACTAGTATTTATATACACAACTGAAACTTGTCATGTATAACTGAATATGCTTCACTGATAACATCTGTACAGTCATATTGTATTTACAAATCACAAGTAAATTATAAGGGAGTGCTTCTTACAAAATATGTAGGGTAATAAGTATTTACGTAATCGTTCTTATGTAAAAGAACACACACACGTATATATATACATTGTATATATATGTATATATTTATGTGTATATATATGTATATATGTATGTGTATATATATATACATATATATATATCTCTTTTCTAAGGTGGCTTTGTCAAAAAAGTTTTTGCGCACATCTGAAACATTGGAATACCTTGTCATTTGCCCTTCAGGGGGAGACCTTACAGACATCGACTGCCGTCATGAAATTACCGATATACATGATAACGAGGCCATTACGAACAAGGTGAACAACGCCTCGTCGTCCGATTCCTATAGCTTGACGAAAATCAGTGTCACCCACTGACGAGATACAGGCAAACTCTTCATTTTTGTTTCTATGAGACATAAAAGGTAAATTAAAAGAGCCACTAACAGTTGGATCAATTTGATTCCAGACATACACGTACTGTATAGTATTATACCTGGTTCATTCGTTTTCCATGCAATTAGAGGAGGAAGGGAGTGCTGCCTGGGAGATGTTGTAGTGAGTGGGCAAGTGTGAAAGCACCTTTTCACTTGCGAACTGAAGGTCCAGGAGTTCCCCATTCCTAACCTGGGTTACTATTCCCTGGACACCTGCTGTCATTTCCCTCGTGGTCTTGAGTCCTCTACACTTTACGTGGCTATCGATAATTATAGTTCATTTCGATATGTTCAACACGGATTATTAACTGTTGTATGTATATGTATATATGCGTGTGTGTGCGCGCACGCGTTCTCGTGGGTATGTGGGCGAAATGGATTGCAGGCCGCAGGAGATTAAAAAAAAATGTCCAGCTTTTCATTGCGATGAGTCAGTAACAAAGTACAGCAGTATTTATTTCCAGACCATTGTGCGACGTTTGACGTGGTATATGCAAGGTCAAGGTCACTCCCAATAACAATCCCCAACCAGATACTTCTCAACAAATCAATAAATTTATTAGACCCATAAGAATTAGAAACAATGCAAATCTAATGTAATAACGCAGTTACACAATGCAATTATGTAAATATAATGTGCATAATTAGCCACCCCCCCTAAGCATTGTAAATATAAATAACCCCAAATCCCTTCCCAGTCACATTCCCATCATATGTACAAACAAATATACTGTGTATATAACACATTTCCTTACCGTTGTAATATGCTTATATACTAAAAGGTCCTTCCGTAACTTCACTTCTACGAACTGCTATATTTACCTGCGCGAAATCTTGAATAGTTTACCCTTCACTTGGTTGTACGGTCCGGTGATAAAGTCACCGGGAAAAAATCACAGAAAAAAAAGTCTTAATTTTTTATAGGATAAAAAAAGTCACTAGGAAAAATTTTCAATTTTGGCTTAGAAAGATGTCAGGTAATCAAACAAAAACAATCAAGTCAGTCATAATTCAAGAGTCACAACCAATTAAAATAAAAAAAAATATTTTAAATCAGTTACTAACTGGCAATACACGACTTTTACATAATGACATCATTGTATATATATTATGGCATTAAATGTGAAAATATTTAACCGGATTAGCCCATTTGGGACTGACTGGCTTGTTCTCGAATTTTCAATATTCTTTGTTTTTTTGCCCCATGGGAAGGTCTTACGCTGACTCCGTTATATAAATGTGTGTGTGTATTTTGAACTTCAAAACAATAATAATAATAATAATAATCATCATCATCATCATCGCTAAGGAGAGAGTGGTATATCTTGGTCACTGACAAACACTTCACAAGCGACTTCCATATGATCATGATTCAATACAAAGCTAAACCTATTCCAGTAGAAATACTTGCCACCTTTCTGTCTCTCGTGTAAACAGCTACCTGTATTTTATTACAATATTGACTAATAAGACATTTATACATAGCTGATGGTGTGGAATTCCTAGCTAATGGTGTGAGATTCCTAGAAGTATGGAAGTACACACGAATCTACAGTCAGCCCAGAGGCAGGGTTATGCAGATCTATCTGCGTCACTTGCTGTTTATAAATTCAGCAAGGGACAGCAGTAAGGGTTTTATCTGCAGAGAGCAAATTCACCCATATACGTAAGTTGTTTACAAAATGGGGTGATTTTCTAAGCCTATAATTGCTGTCCATACTCGGCCACCTGGATACGCTGATCCTCTCTGCTATCTAGATCAAGTAAGGAACATTAACTGTAGCTTACTTTTGCTGTGTACATACATCCCTGAAATAATGACAATGAAGACATTCACATGACAATATACTTTACTGATACTTTCAGTACATGTGGCTTCATTCCAGACGTACTTACAGGGTTTCATCCACAAAAATGTTTTCTATTTCATCATTATTGGTTTTGGTGCCTCGCAATTAATCAACTCATTTGCAGTAATTAAGTATATTTTTTGATTCACGAATATTTATCTAGGACGTAATCATATGATTTTACTCAATTCTTTGTATTTTTCTCTTCAGAACATTTACAGAAAAAATGTACAAAAAGTTTACGTTAATGTAATTTGTTCTACTGATTTTTACCACAAAACTCAACTTTACCATAAAATTTTGGCTGACTTCATTCCCGTGATTTTATCACCGTCCACCATAGCTTAAGTGACCTTTTTTCGGCGCATTTCATTTGGGCGAATATGGGCATCAGTCGATATATTATTTGGGCGACAAAATACCAAAATCCTGCCAATTGGCACCAATCATTTGGGTGAATCAAAGTTAAGGAAAAAGAGGCAGAAGTATTTCATGACTTATGTTTTCACGTGGTGATAAATCTGTAATTGGTTGGCGGATAACTCTGTAGTTATCAGCAGTAGCTATTCATTACTCAGCCATGGAAGGAAATATCTCTGAAACACACCAACGAAAAAGGTGCTAGGTATTTCCTGGATTTTCTATTTGTATAGACATATTGAAGAATGATTATGTTTCGTGGCGGTGCACAAACAAAAACCAGTTGTAAAGCCAAAGTTTGGCGACTAACCTTAGCTATCCGAAGTTTGCGGATCGTAGCAAGGATAAAAGGAAGTACCGATTTTCTTGAGCTTTTGTCCTGGCGGTATCAATTCTAAAGCGAACCCAATTTACTCGCAATTCTAAAACTAAGTATTACCAAGAGATTAGCAAAACTAACGAGCAGAAACAACCCCCATCCTCACGAAATCCTTTGAGCAATTTTAACATTCATAAACTTTAGAGCCAGAGACAAGGCCACGAAGTAATTAAACGATGCAGTAGGCAAAAATCCTAAATTTCTATCGCCTCCCTCAAGTATCGTGCCTCCCTTAACCGATACTTTAAGTCCAACGCTGAAGCCTGTGTTGTAGTAACCATCGACAGTCACAGTAACAATTTTTAAGCATAAGCAATAACCGCTCTCTTAAATTACCATATCACTATTGAAAATTTGCTGCCTGCTTAACTTGTTTTACAAATAACCTCTACATAGCAATTAGGACTAAATTCAACCCCTAAGAATCTTAAAATATTTTCTTGATGGTTCATGTCAAAGGGAATTTCATTTCCATTATCGCTCAAGTCAACTGCACAAGTGTTCAGCCGAATGCCATCTCCAGATCATGAGGAATGATCTTAATTAACATTGACTATACCTGTTATCAGAAGGGTCAAAATACAATACTTGCTGAATAGGAAGTTTAACTCCGCATAGACTAAATGCAAGTAAACACCAAAATTCGAGGTTAAACTTTAAATCGCCTCAAGATTAAAACCCATTAATTCAGTTACTTCATTTCTCATATCAATTTCCCCATCTTCTGTTAATCAACCAATGAAAGTACTTTAAATCGCCTCAAGATTAAAACCCATTAATTCAGTTACTTCATTTCTCATATCAATTTCCCCATCTTCTGTTAATCAACCAATGAAAGTAACTACCTTTCCTTTGATTTCATAGGACATTCTTCGTCTTTCAAGGGGTATTCAAGTTTACCCCATCCAAAGACATTTTCGGGTTAAAGAAATGGACAATGGTTTACAGAAACCTTAATATTTTGGTCTTCATACACATACTACTAAATATCCAAAGTAGAGTGATCATTAAAAAATTGAATAGTAGGTACAGCACAGGATCTGCAAGTTCTAGTTGTCTGGGGAACCGAATTTATTGAGCCTCGAATCCTCACAGGATATGCACAGCTCCTACAAGTTGAGTTTAGTTGTCAGGGTAACCGAATTTTGTGAGCTTCGAACCGTCACAGGACATGCATTGCGTCTACAAGTAGAGTTCTAGTTGTCTGGGTAACCGAACTCAGAGCACTTCGAACCATTACAGGATATTTTTAACGACAAGCTTTGCTTTCCATTAGTATTAGTGCCGATGTTATGGTCTGCTGCAGCTACACCAAGAGCCTGCGCATGAGAAAAGTCTGGTTTTAGAATATACTAAAGTTTCCATGTCATACCCTACCCTCTTAAAAGTGAAAATAGCCCGTTCAGTTAATCCCAGCAGCTATTCTAAGCTTATTATAATTAAATTACTATATTGTATGAGTAAACTTTCCCATTAACAATCCCATTATTAGTATTGTTACTTCAAATCGCCATCAACTTGCACATTAACAATCCCACTTATTACTAATATTGTTCCTTCAAACTCCCAAAAAGATAACAGGATAGAGAGTGCCATCCTTTAAGATATATTTAATGGGGCACCAATCTTACACTCTAGTGCAAGAACTGAAAGGTGCCATGCAATGCAAACTAGTATCTTGCAACTTTCGTCCTTTAGTATCCAGTCTTAAGGGAATTGAAACCAACTTTCGTCCTTTAGTATCCAGTCTTAAGGGAATTTAACCAAGTTTCGTCCTTTAGTATCCAGTCTTAAGGGAATTGAAACCAACGTTCGTCCTTTAGTATCCAGTCTTAAGGGAATTGAAACCAACTTTCGTCCTTTAGTATCCAGTCTTAAGGGAATTGAAACCAACGTTCGTCCTTTAGTATCCAGTCTTAAGCGAATTGAAACCAACTTTCGTCCTTTAGTATCCAGTCTTAAGGGAATTGAAACCAACTTTCGTCCTTTAGTATCCAGTCTTAAGGGAATTGAAACCAACTTTCGTCCTTTAGTATCCAGTCTTAAGGGAATTTAAACCAACTTTCGTCCTTTAGTATCCAGTCTTAAGGGAATTGAAACCAACGTTCGTCCTTTAGTATCCAGTCTTAAGGGAATTTAAACTGCACAACCCGAAGGGGAGAAAAATTAAGTTGAGGAACTCAGAATAAGAAAGGGGTTCCCGAAGCAAGCTTCGGCGTTGGAGTAAAGGTGGATGAAGGTAGGGGTCAATGAAAATATGCAATGCAATCTGAACTATTTCCTAACATGAAAGCTTTGCTTGAAGAGTAAAAGGGGGGAGGGTGGGGGTGTTGAGCGCGTTGACGGAACGGCGTTAACAAAACTGCCCAAATTTTTCAATTATAATTACCACTATTAACCAACCTATTAGAATACCTGACTAGTCCACGACATGGGTGTCAAAAAATAAATCCCAAGACCTAGGCCTCTTAAAAAATCGTTGTTAAGATCCACCTATTGCCCGTCTGGTTCCTATTCACTAGTAGGAATGCAATTCTAAGTTATAAAAGAATGTCAAACAGTGACCCTACCCTATTCTAAGCTGCACTAAAACATTCAAACTTATCTCTCAAGTACTGTAATACCCTCTGCTATTAATAGCATTCACCGTCAAATGTCTCCCTAGGTCTGACTATCGTTTTTTACCCCAGTCTACTCCCAGCATCCTTAAGAGACGCTAAGCGTTTATTACCTTAATCCTAACCCTTGCATCTATATAAAATGAACCGTTCATTACCTTAATCCTAACCCTTGCTTCTATATAAAATGAAGCGTTCATTACCTTAATCCTAACCCTTGCATCTATATAAAATGAACACGTTCTTAACCCTATTCTAGCCTATCCTATCCCATGTTTCAAGTTCCATATCTAACTTCTCATTAAGTCCTGGCTACACGAAAACTATCAACCCTGTAGTTCTAACCTAAGTTGGAAGTTGATTGGTTTGAAATCCCTGTTGTGCATGGTGACAGTCACCATGCTTGTTTATGAACTTCCTGTTGTGCATGGTGACAAAGTCACCATGCACAACAAAAGTCCACCTTTGCCTGGAAGTGGCACAGCCACCCCGGCAAAGGTGGACTCCGGAAGTGGGCAAAGAAAAACTTCATCCACACGCAAAACTTCATCCACACGCAAAACTTCATCCACACGCAAAACTTCATCCACACGCAAAACTTCATCCACACGCAAAACTTCATCCACACGCAAAACTTCATCCACACGCAAAACTTCATCCACACGCAAAACTTCATCCACACGCAAAACTTCATCCACACGCAAAACAATTTTTAAATTTTAAAAAAATTACTCAAGAGCTTCAAAAATTAATATTCAAAAACTTGAACTTTACAACTCTTAAAAAAAAGTAGCTGAAATTACAAGATCAAACCACATACGACAAAAGTATTAAACTTAAAAGTTTAAATCCACTAACAAAAAGAAAACTAGATTTAGTCTACAAATTTTCAAAACTTACCTTCCACACACAAACTTCCACTCCACATATTAACACTATTAAACTTCCACACACAAACAAACTGTTGATTCTAAAATATAACTAAACTAAATCAAAAATAAAAATTAAATACTTGAAAACAAAAAGCTCTGAAGCTGAAACAAATCCTAAAATTTCTTGAAGAGTTCATAGCTTGAAAAGTTAAATTTTATAAAACCTTTGCAATTTTGAAGAGAAAATACTGCAATTTAAAAAAACTTAAACTTTCAAAATTCTCAAAACAAAGGTTTTGAATATGAAAAAATAAACCAAATACATTAATACAAAGCCTAAACTTTAAATGAAAATTAGAGTTTTGATTCTGAAAAAATTAAGCAAAAAATGTTCGGGGGGTTGGTCAAGTCACTACTAAAAAAAATGTACTCACCCATCAATCCTGTTTACTCATAAGGTATCGGTACATCTAAGAATTCAATAGTTCATGGTGGCACGCTTATTTAACGACACAACCTGACCTGAAAGAATATATATATTAAAACCCAAAATGTCCGAGCAAGTGGAAAAAAAAAGCTGACAAAGTTTTAAGATACTACGACAAGGAAAAAAAAGCATGGCTTTATAAATACTGATATGCGTTATTACTAGCATATTGCACTGAAGCCTACAATAAATTAAAGTCTAAATCAACTTAATATACCCCATATTAGGATGGCTATGGTTACTAGCTTATTGCACTTAAGCCTACAATAAATTAAATTTTAAATCAACTTAATGTACCCCATATTAGGATGTCTATGGTAGTCTAGTTAAGCCTCTAGTCAAGAAACTTTAATTAAACCCTACTGCATCGTAAGACTTACTCTATTGCAGCATAAAATTAAAATTAAGACATACGTAGTACTGCATAAGATTGCTAGTGCAAGACCAAAGTGCATAGAATTACCACTCAAAGCAATCTAGTTCAGCTTAATAATAGGCTTCGGAACTAAGTCCTAATAACCATGCTCAAGAGCAATCTACAACAATGCCTAACATACTAAACATTTTAAAAAGTTTGTAGGAATTTACAACAAAGTCGAGAATACCAATATTTGAAGATACAAAACCCGCAAACGAAAAAACTCGCACGACAACCGTTTCATAGCTCTAGGTACCACAAACTAATTTGAGAAAAATAAAACTAAACTGGCAAGAATATCCACTCGCCAACAACAAACTTTGAAGCACGCCTTCATGCCCAAAATCTTGCAAAGTCTATTCACAATAAGACACGTCTGAGAAACCGCTCAAGCTTTAGACCTCAAATGAATATTGTAAACAGACATGGAATTGAAGCATATAGGTTATTTGAACCTAGAACAAATTTTAAGTCGGGCTTAAGAGCATTTGTACACTGCGCACCAAGACAAAATACCGCCTGAAATGAAGATCTTACAAGAACGCAAAATTTAAAAAACTACTCTATTCTGCAGGAGCAACGACACTAACGAGAAAACACTAAAATACAATTACGAAATATAATACCCACCTTAATTCGAAAACGTACCCGGACCCGTCAGAGAGGGAACCATCCCTATGGAGAACTGCACCTAACACCAAACAAAGTTAAAGTGAAACCAACGATCGCCAAGTACAACACAGCCGAGATCCGAAACGTAAATGAACGAGCCAGTCGAGTTAGTATCAACGAAACCTGTCTTACCAAGCCGGGGACTCTACAAACACTGAAACTAGCTGTTCTTGGGGATAACAGCCAACGACCGCTGCAGCTGTCAGTTTATCGCCCTTTCGCCACCGAAGAAATTTGAGGCGATGATAAAAAAATCGACAGAAATTATTATTATTATTATTATTATTATTATTATTATTATTATTATTATTATTATTATTATTATTAATGAGAGTTGCCGGGCATTCTTCCCTTTTAGCGAACTACCCCAATTACGTATCAGTAGTTAGCCCATCTGAAAAAAAAATTATTATTATTATTATTATTATTATTATTATTATTATTATTATTATTATTATTATTATTATGATTATTATTATTATTATTATTGAGATTTGCCATTTACCCTTCCTTTTTAGCAAACTACCCGAATTATGCATCGGTGTTTGGTCTTTAACTGGAATTATTATTATTATTATTATTATTATTATTATTATTATTATTATTATTATTATTATTGCTGTTGTTTTCAGCAATGCTTGGGTATAAGAGTTCATGAATATTACTTTTTATTACTACCGTACTTAATTTAGTATACAGTATTGTGTTCATCTTATCGTTCATCGTACATGGCCCGGAGCTGAAACATAGGATATTATTATCATTATCGTTAGTTAATTGTAACATGGCGTCGCAATGACATGGCCATATGCAAAAAATAGTATAGAACACTTTTGTTAAGGTGATTCAACGGTGAGCTTATTAACTCGCACCAATGAATGCAAGGTCATTTTCATAATTAAATTTATTACTACTAATTAAAGGTGCGTAGGTTCGTAATCTACTACGGCAAAAGGCCACCTTCAGCGATTTGCCATATGGATTCAAGGCTTGCAGTGATGAATATATCCCAAAATTTGGGGGAAATTGCGAAGGCAGGAGGACAAAGTGGCATTAAATAAATCATTTATATCTGTCATAAGTGATATAATTGGCGGCTAATTCGAACAGCGGTCAATGAATTTACTGAAACCAGATCATATTGTTCGATCATCGCCTGATATTCGAATCCTGTTCCGACATTATTGGGTGGAGCTGTGAAAGCTATTATCATGAGGATTATATATATATATATATATATATATATATATATATATATATATATATATATATATAAATATATATATATATATATATATATATATATATATATATATATATATATATATATATATATATATATATATAGATAGATAGATAGATATTAAGCCACCAATATACTTTAACATCCAGATCTTGAATTCAACAGGCATGTACATCTACTCCGCTGTGCATGCCTGTTGAATTCAGGTTTTGTACTTAGAATCGATACCAACCCATCTTCACCATGATAGCTGATTGGTAAATTTGTAACGCGTGGCTAATTATGAATTAGTCGAACTTGCCTTATACACCGAGGGTTTTTCTTATATTCACAAACATTAGGCCACAAATATCATAAAATATCCAGTTCACTACATTAGGTGGAGCTCTTAAAAATATGATCATGCATATATATATATATATATATATATATATATATATATATATATATATGCTCACACAAATATTAAGCCACAAATATCATTTATTGCCTAATTCACTATACCTCACGAATAGCTTACAACCAGAATTATTACAATAACTGATAAGTGGATCGTTGCCAGTGGTATTCGAAACGTTGCTTTAATTAGAGATATTGATGTACTTTTGACCATGGGTGACGCACAGTGACTTTTGACTACTGACCCATCAAGAAAGGTGCAAGTTGATATCAACCTTGATTTGTAGGCATCATTCTCTTTTATTTTGATGGCCATTAATAAGAGCATTCGCTCCGATTCTTCGATATGAAAGCGGAAGGGTAGCCAGGTTCGACGTTCCTATAGACATGTTGTCAATGCCTCTACGTACGGGAGTTTTATTTTGCTGGTATATGATTTTGTTATGCCCACTGGTTTGAAGAGATATCTTACTGCCTTGTCTGATGGCTTTTCCGCCGACTAGTGAGGCAGCTGGTTGGGTTGTTTACAGATGAAATCGACCCCTTTGTCTATGTAACCGTCAGAACAGGTTCCTGGTCCTCCGAGAAAAAAATCACACTGGTACCCCAGTCTTCATTGAAATTGCAGCGTCATGATAGTTAGGAAATCAATGCAGGAAATAGAGAATGTTGGTCTTCTATAGACGTTGAAACTGTACTTGAATGATTCCCTGTTGATATATCTAAGAAGGCTAGTTCCTGTCCTTTTCTCATTCAGTTTTGAACGTAATTCTAGAAGTGGATTAATTTTGCTGCAAATAGACATCAAAATCTTCTCAACTATTATTCCAAAACGTGAAAACGTTATCAACGTGTCGCACCAAAACCACTTTGGGACTGAGTCATTAAAGTACATGCAGACATTCACTTAAAGAGGAATAGCAGGCTGCCTATCCCACGTTCAAATCTTTGTAAACCTTTCAGTTAAAAGAGGGCATGTTATTGGTTACACGGAGCTTGGTTCATTTAACTGGTGTTTTTTTCACTGCCCAGAGGAAATAGGTCTTCGTAAGGAGTTGATTTTTTCCCTTATGAAATTCTGGATGTCGTATACAGGAACCTTTGTGAATAATATAATTCCGTGTCCTGGCTTATGAACGTTATGTCGGTCACTGTAATATTTAATTTATATAGAATTTCTGAATAGAGTCCTTTGCGTGTTTTATAAACTACCGAGGAAATGCGTTAGCAAACCTGCTAAGTTTCTGATGGAGTAAAAATGAACGAGGCTTAATTTCACAAAACTGGGAGTCAGAGAATGCCTTTCTTATGGGCTATGGCGAGTCCGTAGAAATATGGTAAAGAATTGTTGACGAATCCAGGTAAAAAAAGTCACAGAAAAAAAGTCACAGGAAAAAAAGTCACATTAATCTTTCCTAAACGGTGTCCTCGAAGGATTTTAACCCGGTATATATCCACTTTTGCGGCGTGTTGAGTACAAGCCCGTTGGGGATTACCGTAAACATAAACAAAAGACTATAAATATCATAAAGCTAATAAATCCCAAGAAATATTGTGAATATTTCTCTTTGACATTATTACCGGCCACCATAAATTAATGTGACATATTTTCCTGTGACTTTTTTCCTAGCCAAAATTGTGACTTTTTTCTGTGACTTTTTTCCTAGCCAAATTGTGACTTTTTTCTGTGACTTTTTTCCTGTGACTTATTACCGGCCACCATAAATTAATGTGACATATTTTCCTGTGACTTTTTTCCTAGCCAAAATTGTGACTTTTTTTCTTTGACTTTTTTCCTAGCCAAAATTGTGACTTTTTCTGTGACTGTTTTCCTGTGACTTATTACCGGCCACCATAAATTAATGTGACATATTTTCCTGTGACTTTTTTTCCCAGCCAAAATTGTGACTTTTTTCTGTGACTTTTTTCCTAGCCAAAATTGTGACTTTTTTCTGTTACTTTTTTCCTGTGACTTTTTTCCTAGCAAAATTGTGACTTTTTTCCTGTTACTTTTTTCCTAGCCAAAATTGTGACTTTTTTTCTGTGACTTTTTTCCTAGCCTAAATTGTGACTTTTTTTCTGTGACTTTTTTCCTAGCCTAAATTGTGACTTTTTTTCTGTTACTTTTTTCCTGTGACTTTTCCTAGCCAAAATTATGACTTTTTTCCCGTTACTTTTTTCCTGTGACTTTTTTCCTAGCCAAAATTGTGACTTTTTTCCTGTTACTTTTTTCCTGCGACTTTTTTCCTAGCCTAAATTGTGACTTTTTTTCTGTGACTTTTTTCCTAGCCTAAATTGTGACTTTTTTTTCTGTGACTTTTTTCCTGTGACTTATTACCGGCCACCCAAGGGAACTGGAGCCGGTTGAAGGACCAACGCAGCCGGGCGATACCCGACCTTGTGGACAAGGCCCTAAATGCCGCCTTAAAGTAGATAAGTTAAAAGAATTTAGGCCAGAGGCCAAGCGTTGGCACCTATGAGGTCATTCAGCGGTGAAACAGAACCTGGCAGTCGGCAAGAAGGTTTGAAAGGTGTAACAGGAGGAAAACCTCACCCTTCCACTATGAAACACTTGTTAGGAGATGGAAGAAAGAGAATATGAACGGAGGTACAGTAAAAGGAATGAAAGGGGTTGCAGCTGGGGGCCGAAGGTTTTATACTAGTTGATGCTTTACCCCTCGGGTATAAGCCATTTACTTTCGCGTCTCACTTCCTCGCCCTGAGATCTAGTCCGCCCTCCCCGGCCTAAGCAATTCTTTATACTGAGTCTGCCACCCTCAACTCTCCCGTTGGTGGGTAAGTGCCGTCAGTGCACCTCACGTGGTGTACTGTAGATGCCTAAGGTTCTAGTTCCTCGTTGGACGAGTCGGTAGAGTTCTCGGCTAGCACTCTGCTAGGACCGCGTTCGAGTCTCCGGCAGGCCAATGAAGAATTAGAGGAATTTATTTCTGGTGACAGAAATTCATTTCTCGGTATAATGTGGTTCGGATTCCTCAATAAGCTGTAGGTCCCGTTGCTAGGTAGCCAATTGGTTCTTAGACACGTAAGATAAGTCTAATCCTTCGGGCCAGCCCTCTCTAGAAGAGCTGTTAATCAGCTCAGTGGTCTGGTTAAACTAAGGTATACTTAACTTAGGTCTAAGAAAACTATATCTAAAACCTAAACAACACCATTCCTTTGTTACCACATTTCTCTCGATCTAGGGCGTTGCCATTGCGAAAAGGGACTGAAATCACAGTCAAAAAGTGATGAAATCACTATGATGAAAGCGAAGAGTAGAAGTAGGAGTCTTTCCTCAAGCAGTATAGAAAGCGAGTGCCATTATGATGCACACAACGCTAACCATATTGGAAGAGATAGACTCTGGCACTTCTTCAAGCAATACAGTTTGAAGAGAGCAAATGTATCCACTCAAAGCATGCGATCTATTATAAACGCAACGCTTGTTTGTGGGTAATGTATTTTTTTCCCCTCTTTTCTTCCCTGTCTTCGACTCTGTCATTCCGGCTGTTGCTGCTGTTGCTGTTGCGGAGACTAGAGTAAAATGTTCAACAAAAACCTGGGCCGGGTCAGTGTTGGGTGGTACTGTAATCAGGCGCTCTTGCATAATTTTCACATCATCATTGGTGGTTCGCCCAAACCGAAGCCTATTCAATATGCGTATTATAATGACACTTGCTTTCTATACTGATTGAGAAAAGACTCCTACTTGTACTTTTCGCTTTCATCATAATTCATCAGGTTGCGGGGTAAAGCCCTACGCCCTTTCTTTGTAACAATCCTCTGACCTCCAGACCTGTCTCTTGGGCCTGGGCTTTACTGCCCCTTTTGTGATTTCAGCACTTTTTTGCCTGTGATAATAAGTGGCCTGTTACAGACCCACAACATATCAGTGCACCGATTATAGCCATTATCATAAGAAATATATGCAGAAGAAGGCGTTAGATGTATGAGAACTGGTTATCAAATGAAACCAAAATATATCTGAAACCTATGAAAATGACTGTAATCGCACCGAGCTAAGGAACACAGAAAGTTTACCTGATTTCCTGTCACGATGACCATTGTTGCTCTGCACCAGTTTGTGGCAATTAATTATCCGTGTATTCCTTGTGATTCGGCCCGGGGAAGTAAGAACGGGAGCGGGAATTAACAATGGCATGAGATTTCCTCCAGACGCTGAGTGCAAGAAAAACCATTCAACCCAGGAAATGAACTGGAAAGGGTTGGAAGGAGGGGAGAGACTGACTCCTCTGACATGTTTTTGAAAATGGAATTAATCTCGGTCCCCTGTCAGCTGCAGGGAACAAAGAGAATCAAAGAGAGGGGAAAGGCGAGAGGAAGAGAGTTGCTTTTACTGAAATGAGGAGGAAGCAGTGGGAGGGCGTTTCTTAATTACTCTCTTTAAAAAAATCTCCGGAGTCTCATTAATCACCAATGGAAGCTAATCGACCACTTCAGACGCATAGGGTCTACTCGGCTGTTTATACCAGGTAGGTATGTGGAATGTTATGAAAAAAAGGCTACGGGTTCAGAAGCGTATCTGTCATTCTGTACTGTAATTAGGCACTGCAATACTGCTAGATTATCCCTTTCGGATAATTTCCCTCTTACGATTTCAATAACATAGGTTAGTTAACTTCAAATGAACACAACCAAGGCCAACCACCTCTGTCTGGACTGAAATCTTCCCCAGACGAGAAGAACGAAGCCGTGCAGACGCATCTACGGAGCTTTCTTTCCGATTTATCAGACAAAAGATCAGAAAACTTTCCTCGGCAGTCAAAACAAATTTTGCCTATTGCCCCGACTTACCCATTCCCGAGGCCATCGCCGTAGATAGCAGATGGATCGTAAACCCGAAAGTACTCGTCTGGAAGAGGTTTCGTTGCTGTCTGCCTCAAGATACCATCTGTTGAACCATGCATAAGGCCTGTTCTGGGGAATTCGCCTCGTAACTCTCCCTGGACGCTCCGCCTCTTACTGATTAAAGCAGAAGGGACGATATATTCGCTAAAAGTGAGTTGTCTGTGATTCCCCACAGTATATATATATATATATATATATATATATATATATATATATATATATATATATATATATATATATATATACTCATCTGGTAAGCCTTAGCTTGTCAGCACATATTACAGCAAGAAGACTGAGAATCATCCACACCAACATTTCAAAAATCCAACCCCATCATCAGTGATAGATATAACAATGAATACATTTTCAAAGTAACAATGAGTACTCTTGTCAAATATTCAATTACATGATATGAAAATTCATTTCCTCATAGCTATCAGAAACTGGCTTCATCAGTTAAATGGAATACATGTGTCTCTTTTGAGCATCCACTAATCATCTCCTGATATGCTTTCAGTGAGATACTAGTTTTACCTGTAACTTTCATAAGAACGGTTTAGAAAACAATTAAGCCATACATTGTCAGAACATGGTTGTGATAGGAAAATAAAACCCATTCAAAAGGAAATCTACTTTTAATGGGTATAGGGACTCAATTATCGAAAGAATTAAGATTCATTAACACATCCAATACTCGCAAATGAAAATGAATGAACTCTTGCTTGACCAATTCGATTTCTTATACTTAGTGGAATACTGATTCCAGACCAGTTTTATCCTAAAAATTTTCATGCATCCTTTTTTTCGTATTATTATTATTATTATTATTATTATTATTATTATTATTATTATTATTATTATTATTATTATTATTATTATTATTATTATTATTATTATTATTATTCAGAAGATGAACCCTGTCCATATGAAACAAGCCCACCAAAGGGGCCATTGACTTGAGATTCAATCTTCCAAAGAATGTGGTGTTCATTAGAAAGAAGTAGATGAGGTAAGGGGAAATACAGAATGAAGAGATCTCGCTTATTAAAAATTTGAATAAATCAATAAATAAATCAATAAATAAATGAAAATGTATTAGAATGCAAGAAGAATAGTCTCAGGGTAGTAATGCATTGCATCTTTGCTTGAACTTTTGAAGCTCCAATTGCTCCACGTCCTCAATGAGACTATGAGACTATTCCACAGTCCAACAGTGTGAGGAATGAATAACTTATGAAAAACTGACAAACTAGAGAACGTCCGTCGATGTTCCAAGTCATAACTGCTAATATTAGGAAACAGAAACCTTCCACCACGAACCACTCTATCTAAAAAGAGATAAATCTCTGGTAGGGGCAGACATCCACACCGGAGAACAGTGTTCTAGTAAAGGAAGGACAGGTGATCTAAAAATAAAAGGGACATTGATTTAATCACTGTTATAAATATATGAGGTCTTTCGTACAATACCTAACTTTCGACATTAGCCATGTACATGTTTGCGAAAAGGATCCCCAGTGGAGATTCCATGGCCACTCCGTCTACTTGCCGATATAGTTCCCCTTGGTGGGAGAGGAACAGGGTTTCTGCGAATGTCTGCGGAGGACATCTTCAGGTATGGGAAGCGGTTCTGTTTCTGACCTGTACACACGGTCAGGGGTGATATTGATGGTTTCTTCGACGGGAACGTTCGTAAACAGGCTTTCCACGTCAAACGAGGCTATGTCATCATCAGGTCCTTTTGCATGTAGAAGGGCGATGAATTCTACTGCCGATTTTAGTGAGCATGCCCCAGGGATGTAGGCACCAAAAGATCATTTAGGGCCTTAGCTATTCTGTAGGTTGGGGATGATGCCATTTGAGAGATGATGGGCCTGAGGGGGTTGCCGGTCTAGTGGTTTTTTTCAGAGTTGCAAGAGTTTCAGTTCTCTACCCTTCCGGGTGCTATTTCCTTGTATAGTGGCACTGGAGACGACCCAAGTTTAGCAGGGACTTTTGGTGAGGGGTGAGGTCAGTTCAGGCCAGGCTGATGAAGCCGTCTTTGCGTTGTTCACTTCTCACGGACCCTCCGTGAAGTATGAATAATTTCATGGTATGCCTTGCTGTCACCACTTGACTGTATTCGCTTTCTTCAGGCTCTACGAGGTCATGTTCAGTTTACAGGATATTAGGTGATGTGGTAGTACAGAAATCATCCCATATATATATATATATATATATATATATATATATATATATATATATATATATATATATATATATATATATATATATATATATATATATATATATATATATATATATATCGGTCCCGGACGATTCATCCAAAGACAATTGGTCCAATGATGATTGGTCCAAAATCAATTGGTCCAACAGGATTATTGGTCCAAATCCAATTGATCAATGGGATTATTGGTCCAACAGCGTTATTGGTCCAAATCCAATCGATCTATGGGGTTATTGGTCCAACAGCATTATTGGTCTAAATCCAATTGATCCAATGGGACAATTTGTCCATTAAATTTTGACCTTTGTAACACTTGCAAGTGACCTGGATATTCGCAATTGCGATATGAAAAGCACAGATCATCATACTTGGATGGATGTACCCACTATAGAATTGCCTGCCTTATTAGTCAAAAGGTCATTTCAACTATTTATGTTAAAAAAGGTTGAAAACAAATAAAAACTGCCATTTCATTACTTTTTATTCAGAAAAAAATCTAATTGTTTTACTTTAGTGATATAAACTGTAATACAGTACATAAATAAAAACTGCCATTTCATTACTTTTTATTCAGATAAAAAAAATCTAATTGTTTTACTTTAGTGGTATAAACTGTAATACATTAATTAAACGCTAAAAATAAAGAGGATTAACATTTGATTTATTACATGTCAGAATTTAAAACCTTAGGTTATGAGCTAGCGCTCGTAAAAAATCTAAAATTTCATAATTCTCTCTCTCGGAAAATACAGTTAAAATTCTTTGTTCACGTTCAGCATCTTTTTTTTTAATTTACGTTTTATTTCTCCACGAACAATGCATTCCATTTCGTCCTCCACATTCTTTTGTTCTTTTCTCAACTCACTAATTAGTTTGAAGAGCCCGACATGGGCTGAGCCTAGTAACACTTCCAAACGTCTACGCCACGCTTCTATTTTATTTTGTGTTCGTGGTATACTTGCTTCCACTCGATCATACACTGACCATAATGCAGGGGGGAAAAGTGGAGGATTTCTCACTTCTTGACCTCGTAACATTCGCCTAACTTTTCCGCGAACGTAATTTTCATCGAAATAATTTACAACATCCGTCGCCTCATCAGGAATAGTTTGTTTTAGTTGCAACCAGGCATCCTTAATTTCGTTTGCAGGTAAAAACGCAAGTGCTGGCATTTGCCTGATTTTCAAGGACAAATTTTCATTAGTTCCGTATTCAATTTTTAAACCTGAAGATATAACTTTTCTGTAAATACTCTGACCGAGATGAAAAAAACAGCCTTTGTGTTGAGTGCCAGGAATTTCAGATACAATTGCACTGATTACTCCAATTTCAAAATCGGTGATAATCATTTCAGGAGAAAGGTTGATATCACTTTCAGCAGCATAGTCGAGAAGATCCTGGAAAACCTGCACATAACATTCAGTGTTTTTTCGTGTCATTAGCACATAAACTAGAGGTAGGATGCGACTTCTTTCTTGCGGTCCAACTGGAGCATGAATCGTGTACAGTTGTTTAAAGAGTGTTGGAACGGTCTTAAACGTTCCATCCATTATCCAAAAATGAGCGTCTTTGAGTTTTTTGACATTTGAATGGGTTGTGAATAACAATATTTTATCATATCCAATGTTGGATTCACTAACTAGAAATGTCTCACCGGAGAGTGTTTTTCTATATTCGTCTGGAATAAACATATCTTGTAAATCACTTGGTTCTTGGGGTCCTTCCTTGCGTACTCTTCTAATCATTTTGCTGACAGTCTCTTTTGACCCTATATATGGCACAACAGATGGATCTAGTTGACTAACTACATCTTGAATAATTTGGCATGGTTTATCACTGGTGATACTAGCTTTTTCCTTAATTGCATTTTGGCATTTCACTACATGAACACGACTTGACTCAGCAGCTCCACAAGTGTGTTCTCTTTCATTGTTCAAATAATGGCAGTTATCTTCAAAGTGCGTGTTTGCTGTGCCTTTACATCCTCTTTTTTCACATCTCCAGTAATATGTCTCTTCTCCAGCTGTCTTCTTAGTCCTTTTCGAATGCAGCGTATACAAATATCCATTAACTGAAAGTTTTTCTTTTCCTCTTTCGGAAAGTACCGTGTCACATACAGTTGGCTCCATGGTAAGGGCTTCAAGCGTTTACTAAATGTTTTTGAAAATAACAAAGCATGTACATATACCTATAGGACGTCCTAAATACTGTTTGTTTACATGAACAAAGTATCTCCTTTGATGTTAACAAGTCTACTTGGCAATATAGAAAGGTCGTTTCATTATTATGCTATTGTTTCATTATCGTGCTATGATAACAGAAACCAAGAAGGGAAATTTCACTTGTGGACTAATTTTCATTAAATAAACATTGGACCAATAATTCCTTTGGATCAATTGGTATTGGACCAATAATCCCGTTGGACCAATTGATTTTGGACGAATCGTCTTTGGACGAATCGTCATTGGACCAATCGTACCCAACCCATATATATATACGATCAAGAGTTCATGGAAAGGGGTTCTATTCGCATACATTTATTCAAGAGCCGACGTTTCACATCGCCAGATGCGTTTTCAAGGCTGAAAAAGTGGTTAAAAGCAATAAATACTTATATATACAATGTGAAAGTTATATAAAAAATTTATATCTCACCTTATTTATCAGCAAACGGACACAGAACACTTACCCATATCGGTATTGAAGGCTAGACTGAAAAAAAACACACAGGGTTACAAAAAAAAAAAAAATAAACAAAAACATTAAGCAATAAACAGCTGTGTTAACTATGATTGGTTGTTGAGTGTTGGAATGGCCAGTTTGATCACTATGGATTCCAAAATGGTTAGTTCCTCCTCACTCCGCACTTTTCCCACAATTTTAAATTAAAGCTGTTGGTGTCTATATGAGTTTTACAAATGTTAGCATGATTTCTTATGTTAGATTGATGGGGCTCGATAGCTTGCTTCCAGCTCTGTAGTTAGACCCATAATGAGAGCAAATTCGAGCTTTCAGTAGTCTCCTGGCCTCTTTCCTGTTATTTGTCTTCTTTTTTTGATATTTTTTGGTTTGCGTTCTGCCTGAGATATAAGTAAAGTGAGAAGTTAATTTTGTATATACCTTTCACATTATATATACGAGTATGTATTGTTTTTAACCGCTCTTTCAGCGATGTAAAACGTCGGCTCTTGAGTAAATGAATGCAAAGGGAAGCATTTTCATGAACTCTTGATCGTGTATCTTCTGATTTATGTATATATATATATATATATATATATATATATATATATATATATATATATATATATGTATATATATATATACTGTATATATATACATACATACATGCATACATATATATATATATATATATATATATATATATATACAGTATATATTTATATATATATACATATATATATATATATATATATATATATATATATATATATATATATATATATATATATATATATATATATATATATATATATATATATATATATATATATATGTGTGTGTGTGTGTGTGTGTGTGTGTGTGTGTGTGTGTGTGTGTGTACAATAACGAAATCAAACACTTATTACCAAGACCTTTATTACCAGCAAGAAAAATAAGGAAAAATGCCCACATCACCTGTAGGAGAGATTGGTAAGACTTTGACAGGTAGGATGACTTTTTCCACAACTTTGGGATTTTACTTTATATTCGTTCGTTAACTGAATATCGTCGATAATGTATGCAGCTCGAGGTGATCATTTTGCTCCAGATTTTGTGCATTAAGTTTTTCATGAACAAAAACACTGCCATTTACAAACACACTTTAGAGTAGTTGGCATTAAAGCTGTGTAAAATCATTCTAGTGGGCATTATTCAAGAATACCCTGGCTCTGGATTAGATATCCACATTTTTGTAGCTAAAAAAAAATATTTTTTTAGGGCATGAAAATCGTGGTAATGCAGAAATTTTAGGCTATATTATGAGCTTTCTTGTTTATCAGTTTGGTTTTTAAAGTCAAATTTGAGTTTATACAACATTAAGAGGAGCCTTAATTTACATTTGATTTCTCTCTGAGGCAAATTTCAAAGGACGTAAACTTATAAAATCAAACAAACGTAATATGTATACTGTCACAGGTTACAACACTTGAAGAATTAACGGTAAAAGTTCGTTTCCGGTCCGAATTCCAATTCCTCGTGAGGGGTAGTACTAAACACGGCGAAACAGCGATTCATCCACACTGTTTTGCCATTTTTAGTACTAGCCACTGGTGTCAAATGTATTTCGCCGTGTTTAGGACTAGCCCCTTGGGGATCAAGTGTCCCTTGAAATGTCACCAAGTGCATTTCGCAAAACTACCTTCGAAAAATCCTCAATTATTTGCATATATTTTATCTTTTATTCTGGTAAATATTAGTAAAAAATCGAGTAGGGATGTTCGGACCGGAAACGAACATTATCCGAATTAATCGATAAAGAAAAATGTAAAGTAAGTATAACAGTGTGGGCTATAATACCAGAACGGTGTCCTTACGAAATCTAGTTTTCTTTCAGTCAGTTTAGAGGAAGTTTTCTCTCGACTCTTCCGCAGAGACTAATTCAAACATGACCCAAACTTCAGTCGTTTAGTAGATTTCTGAAATCCATAGAGATTCTCAAAGCTCACTTAACTTTCTGATTATATACCTGAAGATTTACATTCCTTGCTTATTATCACATATAAATTTATGAAAGATACGTTTCAGAAATCGTAAACTAATGTTGTGTTCAGTTCTAATTTACTTGCGAACTACCCTGAGAGTTACCTCTTAGTGAATTTTTATAGAAATATTTAAATAGAATTTTCTTTAAATGTACAGAAAAAAATATATCAGTATATAGCACTGACCTCTTTTATAGCATAAGATCAGTATAAGCATCACTAACCAATTCCTCCAGTCCCTAGCAAAGACAAGAGTCCAGGTATATCCAGGTGGAGGGAAGATTCCAGTATTTGTTGCCCTGGAAGGTTGAAAAAAAATCCCCTGAAAAACTACCTACAACTCTTTTAGACCTATTGACATATTTACAGTTAATGAGGCACATCTCAGTAACATCATAATTCCGTACTGTAGTACTAAATTAGCAATTATAAAACCTAGTGACATTTATTTTTTTTTTATGCTGATACAAGGAAATATTGCAAAAAGAGTAAATCATAGGTTAAGCATTGCAAAAATACCTTTTTATTTGAAACATTTACCTGCTAATGCTATGTTTTTGAAGTCTTTTCCAAGGCAATCTCTCTTTTCTTGATGGATGCCTAATACTGTATATATATATATATATATATATATATATATATATATATATATATATATATATATATATATATATATATATATATATATATATATATATATATATATACATACAGCTGTTTGTTTCATGTGAATGTTTATCAACATGATTGCATACATATCTTGAACAAATATGAATTATCTTGGAATCAAAACAAGAAGATAATATTAAATAAAATATTATCTGTGAAAATATTTCATCTTTTATCTTTTATTTTCAAGATAGTTACAGTTCCCCTGAACAAAATTTTTCTTGCCATGATATTCTGATAACCCCACTTTGCAATGAGTCATTGTTATCATTCACCCTTCATAAAAATGTTCACTCATATCACAGATCTCTTTACTAGAGAAAATGTCAAGGGTATGTCTGTCACATTTAGAATATTCATAAGTAACTAACAATGAAATATTTTCTGCAATTGAAAAATTATAGGTTTATAAACAAGAAAAGCATGTCGAAGTGTTGCAATGACCTGTCTCAAGTTTCACATTAAAATGGATTATTGACAGGATGCCTTCATTATATTAGACTGTGACCCATTAAATATGATGACTAAATCAAAGAGCTGTTTTCTCTAGTTATATAAGCGTGGTCTCCTGATAGGCTGAGAATCACAGTGTTCTATATTTCAAAACAAATTTCTGATTTCTTAGAACCCTTCCTTTCTCTGAGTCAATTCCATTTTTCTTCAGGAAGTGATCAAATAGGCAGACCTTGCTTCAGCAATATTGACAGACTGAATAAATATGAGTTATAGCATATCCTACAAATCTGAAATGAAAAGATTCATGGAAAATACTTCACAATTCCTCTAAAATAAACAGCAGAGAGCAGAGCTTATAAACACTGTAGCAGTGACCAAAAGTAGGATAATCAAATCCTGGAACTAGGAAATCTGCCTCAGACTTATTTCCAGAAACCAGAGTTTCAGGCAGATGAATTAGGTTACATTTACAAGTACGACACTGAAAGTCAACAAATCTTTCTTAAGCTTTCACGTATAATAATGTGAAATGCCTCATTTATTTCTTCAAGAGGAGTTGGAGGGTCAGGGATTACTTTGGTTTTGCCAGTGTTAAAAAAAAAATCACGATCTTTGTTGTATGAAATAAAACTACTCAGACCACAAATATCAATGAATCAAGCTCACTACACGAACAGAAGATTTTATGCCAACAAGGAATTGTAAGGACACCAAAAAAAAGCAGTCTTTCCAGGACTCCCCATTGATCAGGGAAAGAAGTAACGAAAGATTCCGAACATGAAATTAAGAGAATAGTGCAGATGGAAAAGATCGAATTCACAGGGAGATATTTCCTATACAATTAACCACACTTATCTCTCTAATTAATCTTCCTAGACAGATCTTTTGCAAAGACAAGCAAAAGGTGCCCAAAAGGAGATTAATGTGCTTGAATACACGTCAGCACACGTAGGCTGATATATATATAGAAGCCTTGCACAGCACAGCTCAGCGAATTGAGACAAGTGACAAGACAAGAGCTTATGTCTCATCGAAAAGAAATGTCAATTTGAACATGAATCACTGTTATTACCATATAGCTTGATCAAGGCTGCCTCTTGATTCTCTAGAACTTCTTCCATTTTTAGGTAAAGATTTTCGCAGTCGTGACAGTGGGCTAAATTCCTAACTGTTAGGAAAACAGTGAGTGACAAAAAAATACAGGCTTCATTTCTCTAAAGAGGGGACCCGCTGACTAGGTATCCTTCGCAATCCTTGGCTCTTTGTACACCCAGTCATCACGAGGACTCATTGATGAGACGCGTGACCTTATCCACGTTCAAGGGCCTAGTCTTTCTTTCACCAAACCAGAGTTCAAGTGGATGACTGATAGGCCGGGGAATGTGTGTCACTGGTCCTGTTATCAATGCTTGGTGACTGAGAGGTTTGCGAGAACTCGACAGGGTCATGATAACACTTACCGAGTGTCACTTGTGAGAAAACTGCTCCGTTGCTCCTCGATTGTGAAGGATAAAGGAGACTGACGATAAAGATGAATTTTATTTCGTAGAAATGGCAATGGCTATTGTCAGAGGGAAAGCAGAGATGATAATGAAAATGATGAGGACATTTTCAACGTCTAGACGATTTATAATATAAATTCACCTGCTTCCATGTGCTAAATATTGAGACCTTATCAAGATAGTCTCGTTCATTTATTTGTTGTTGACAGACAGAGAGAAAGATTTCGTATTAGTTGTTTCAGACAAAATAAAGACTCCCCAGAACTGTCCTCGAAATGAGGATGATTTGGGCAAAATCTGTCCTTCGAATTGTCACTGGTATTCTCATCATGACCAGTCTTCCTTTCCAAGCTGGGTGAGAGAAGGAGGAGACTCCCTGTGCAGAGAACTTCCACGACAACAGCTGCTTTGAGAAGTCTCATCAGCAGTACCAGAGCTCTCTGACTCACAGTGCATCACCCTCATGTCAGTTGACTTAATCTCTTGCAACGCATAGATCACAAGTTCTGAAGGTTGCATTCCAGGACCTATTTTTTAAGAGAGAGAGAGAGAGAGAGAGAGAGAGAGTGAGAGAGAGAGAGAGAGAGAGAGAGAGAGAGAGAGAGAGAGAGAGTTAAAAAGACGCCATTAAAAAGAGGTGTTATAGAAAATCTCAAAGATAAAACCAGGAAGAGATAACCAGTGTCGAATGCTCTCTCTCTCTCTCTCTCTCTCTCTCTCTCTCTCTCTCTCTCTCTCTCTCTCTCTCTCTTATAACAATATGATGATTAAAATGCAATAAATAGAAGTGAACAAAATTAAAAAATCGATCTGTGAAACAAACGAATAATAATAATAATAATAATAATAATAATAATAATAATAATAATAATAATAATAATAATAATATTAATAATAATAATAATAATAATAATAATAATTATTATTATTATTATTATAATTCATTAACACCACGACTCTATGTTTTAAGAATACCTAAAATAAGCATTAAACTAAAATCCTTGAATACTTTGACGGATACGATATTGCAGCGAAGGCGTCTACAAACTTCCTGATTTATCCAAATTAAGATTAAGCCAGCCTTGTGTTGGCACGGGCTCTTGCTCCCGGAGCAGCCCGTATTCATTCAAAACATCAACAGAAAGGTCACGGCTCTTGCGAGCGGAAATGTAGCGCCTGAGATGAGGGGAACAAAATAGAGATTAATGTACAGTCAACTGTGTTTTGAGAGTGGAGAATGGTGCAGACTTCTTTATACAAGTTGCGAACAGAGTTCTGATAAATATATCTGGGAAGCCGACTTTGTATTGCCTCTATTAGGAATGATACATTTGACGCGGCATTATTATGATTGACAGTATACATAAAAAAGTATACATACAAAAGGCTGTGTTTCTTACACGCGTGTGCTTGGCGCGGATGTCACGACTTAGATGCCTGTTGTGAGGAGCGGATGCCCGCAGGGTATGAGTTCGGGCGGCCAGGTAAGATGGACGATTGTGTAGGTCCGTGTGGGACCCTACAATACCCATCCAAAAATCATCTAAAAAGAAAAAAAAAAAAAAAAAAATTCTGATGTCAAGTTCGGTGATTTTCCTTTGAAATGAAACAATTTGAACATGCGAAAAATGAGTGTTCTGATGCTTTTGTTAAATACTATTTTTATTGGCAACTTTCAATACAGCCATTCTATGAATTTCTATGAATTGATATCTTTAGGCTTGAATTCCGAAATGCTCTATTTTTTCCCACCAAAAATTTTTCGCCAGTTCGTATCAACTTAATTCATGTTTTTATTTCATATCTGCAATTCTTTTTTTTTTTTTTTTTTGGATGACTTGATGGAAGAGAGTTTTCGAATTATTCTTCTCAGAATTTTTTGTTAAACGAAATCAAATAGAGAGAAAAAGTGAACGAAATGAAGAAAAATCAAGCAGAAAAACAAATGAATAAGAAAATCAAAATAAACTGTAAAAAATCTGAATGGAATGGCGAATGGCATCGCTCTTTCTTATCTTAGCAGAGCAGAGAATAAAAACCTCATCCAGACCTTATCGCCATCGTCTGAACCGGATGCTAGAGTATTATTACATCTTCT
>JANJGK010000050.1:1516274-1518774 GCA_039081455.1 Macrobrachium rosenbergii
TCTTTCTCCTTTTGGGTGACAGCGCCTTAGAACACGCCCCCCGCCCCCGCCCCCGCCCCCGTCCCTTCCTTGGAGCGTTTGCCTTACCCCATGAAAGGCGGACAAGCATTCTGTGTCCTGAGCCGTAATTGCTATGGTCTACTGCCTGACTGACTTGTCTGTGGCTGTTGCCACTTGCTATCCCAATTGCATGAATTCTCGAGAGGAGTTCTGCCGTCGTAAGGAGGATTACATCCTGTGGCTCCACAATTATTGGAGTTGCAGGATTCCAGCACATCGACTCTGGCCCAGTAACTACTGCCTAAGGGACCTCTCTGTTAGCCGCTAAGGTGGTACTGTTGGCGTTGTCTGCCATAAGATCCGATCATGGCACTCTGGGGCACTTCTGACTTGGCGTGAACCCTTTTATCCCTGAATTCCCAGGATTACTTGAGACTTGGAGGGCAATTTAAATCCCTTGAGGAGATCACGGCATTATATTAAAGTCCTCCTTGGTTCAAGATAAATTAGCCTGTACATTGTCAGGATATTTTTTTCTTTTTGGCCCTCTCCTAGTTTCTGGGCTCCCTTTGTAAGTATGGATGTGTTGCTTTCTTTGTTTAGTGGTTTAATTGTTTTGGGTATTGTTTTGTAAGGGTAACTGTGTTATTTGATTTTGTATAACTAAGAGGTTCAGGTATCATTTCTGTCTGGTAATTATGTATTAAATATTAAGTAATTTTTTGTCAGCGTTTGTTCACCCCCTTGAATCCTCTTGCGCACATTTTGGTAGCTGCACGATTACGCCCATTGTGGACTACGTCGCTGTTTTAGTGAATATTGAACTGTTGTGAAATTGAATGTTTCTTGTGTAGTGGAGAACTGTCCATTACATTTTACATGTTTATTCCATCCATAGTATTCGCTTGAGTGTGCAAGATTGATTATTGGGGTTTCTGTCAGGCAGCTTATTTTCACCTCCTCTAATTTTGTTTTGGTTAATTTGTTACTGTGTGTGATTTTTGTGTGTAATTTTTGTGGGAGGTTTTTGAGTGTATTGTCATTATGGCTACTTTTGATGTAATGGAACTCCTTAGTGAAGGGTGGCATGACAGGCTTGCAGAACTAAATAAGCAGGATTTAGAGGTGGTTGCCGATTTTTCGGATACTGAATACCCGATTTCGGTTAGGAAGGGTTTGTTGTTGTCAGAGGTGTATGAGAAGGTAAAAGTGACGAAGGCGGACGGTAAACCGGAGGCTAAGCAGCCAGAAGAGGCAATATCTGTGGAGGTGTTGGATAGACAGATAAGGTTGAACCAGATGGAGATTGATCTGCAAAAGTTAAAAGCAGAGAGAGCAAAAGAGACAGCATGAAATTGCCATGGAAACCCTTAGAAATAGGGGTTCTTCTTCTTCTTCCCCTTCTCAAAATAGGTCATGGTGCCTAGTATAAATTTGGTGGAGGCGTTAAGATTTGTTCCTGATTTTCAGGAAAGTAATGTGGCTGAATTTTTTGCGTCCTTTGAAATGATAGCCGCTAGGTTGGAGTGGCCCCAGGAGTATTGGGCCACTTTTATTCAAATTAAATTATTAGGTAGGGCACAGGAGGTGAATGTCACCCTTCATGAGGATTTGTCTTCTGATTATGACAGTGTTAAGGCAATAGTGCTGAAGGCATGTTCCCGAGGAGTATAGTCGACGCTTCAGGAATTTGCAGAAGAATAGGGACCAAACTTTCGTAGAGTTTGCTAGGTGTAAAGATAAGTATACCTTAGTTTAACCAGACCACTGAGCTGATTAACAGCTCTCCTAGGGCTGGCCGTGGCTAAGAACCAATTGGTTACCTAGCAACGGGGCCTAAGCTTATTGTGGAATCCGAACTACATTATGACGAGAAATGAGTTTCTATCACCAGAAATAAATTCCTCTAATTCTTCATTGGCCGGTCGGAGACTCGAACTCTGGGTCAGCACAGAGCTATCCGAAGACGATAACCACCCGTCCAATGAGGAACTTGCTAGGTCTAAAGAGCAGTATGCTGGTGACTGGATCAAGTCAAAGGAAGTATATTTCCACAAATTAAAGGAGTAAATGTTGGTTGAAAGAGTTTAAGAGGTGTGTGCCTGACAAGTTGAAGGTGCACCTCGAGGAGTTTAGACTTGACACTCTGCAGGAAGTAGCCATCACTAGTGGTGAATATTGTTTATCCCATAAAAATGTGTTAGGAGAGGTCCCGGAAATGAGAAGGCCGGATGGGTGAGAGCAGAGAGGGGTAATAATAGTAGTAACAGTAATAAGATACAAAGAAGCAGTGTTAATCATTATACTAATTCTCGTGTTTCTAACCTAACAGTGGCAACAGGGCGTCAAATTCATATAATCTTGATAAGTTAAAGGCGATGACGTGCTTCTTTTGCAATAAGAAGGGACGCGTCAAAAGTGTGTTTTGCCCTAAAAAGTCCCAAAAGGCTAATGGCCTGTCCACACTAGCGGGCATGCCCGTCGGGCACTTCCAGCTGTT
>JANJGK010000050.1:1523774-1545534 GCA_039081455.1 Macrobrachium rosenbergii
AGAGAGAGAGAGAGAGAGAGAGAGAGAGGAGGCAGGGTGGAGGTGGGAGAAGGGCTACATTCTATATCTTCAATTGAATATTAATATAACATCGCATCAATGCAATCAAATAAGATATTATTGGTCTCGTATAATAGACTAAACACAAATCTCAAATGTTACTTAAAGCGTTGCCCTGGTTGGTGTAAAGCATTGCTATATTCTACTGGAGTCAGATATTGCAATTCATGCATATTTTCTTTGTTAACTTTTACTCTTTCATTCTAACAGTCCCTTCCATACCATGAGTAAAATACCTAAATTGAACCCTTCACTTTACCTCTAAATGGGCTGTTGTCAGTTTGTTTACCTTTCCAAATATGAACGAAATACCTAATCGCTACTTCAAACCAGTTCGAGTTGACGAACGGAGAGCTACTGTACAGCGCTGTCTTACTGTCAGTGTCAGCCAAAGGGAAGCCCCGTTCAACCACCATCATGGCAGAGCCCCAAATGAGAGGCTGTGGGCCACTGACTGTCAAGTATCTCGTCTTTTTCTCTAACCTGATTTTCTGTCTGTCAGGACTCCTGTTGATAGTCGTCGGTGGGGTTGCTCAAGGCTTCTTCTGCCAGTACATCCAGTTTTTCGAAGGCCAGTATCAAACCCCTGCAGTAGGTTTGATCATCCTTGGCGCTATCATCCTGGCTGTGTCTTTCTTTGGCTGCTGTGGGGCAAAGAGAGACAGCGTCATCATGCTGTGGATCTTCATAGGTCTGATGACAGTTATTCTGCTGTGCGAAATAGCCACTGCCGTCACAGTGACTGTGTTGCGACGTGACATTGAAGAACTCGTCCAGAAGAACTTGAATGAAACGATGAGCCACTACGAAGACCCAAAGGCTCTTCCCACAATGGCCTGGAATGAGATTCAACGCAAGCACAGGTGTTGTGGAGTGACGAGCTACCTCGATTGGGACAACACGCCGTATGGGGCTGAAGTCAGTGGTGTACCTGACTCCTGCTGCATCGTAGAAAATTTTGGCTGTGGCCAGGATGTCTTTGGGTTCGTGCCCAGTGGAAATGACACTGTTGTTCCTAACATTTACTCGGAAGGGTGTTACCAAGCCCTTAGCGATGCTGCCAGGGGTAACATTGGGGCTATTGCTGGAGGTGTCGTTGGGTTGGCCTGCTTCCAGATTCAGGGTATCTGGATGTCCTCTTACTTGATCAAGTCTGTGAGAGAGCGCTATGAGCATCTGTAGATTAACACTAAAGAGTTTCTTCCCATGAGTTATTATTAGCTGGGTCATAATGTTATCAAGACCTGGAAAGTATATCGAGATATGAGAAGAGAATAAAATATTGTACGAGTGTAGAATGATAAATGCAGTCTATATAAAATATTTAGATTTTGTCATCTCACATTTTTTTGTTGTGGTGAACAGGTTAACGCAAAAAATATGCTTGATGTTGGCACTATTATGCACTTAATTTTTACTTTATTATTTTCTAAGTAATACGAATGTTTAAACATTGTTCTACATTTATGTAAAATTGAAGAAAATACATTTTTTCTCGAGAGCATGTTTTATTAAGTTTATTGTGCAATAAAAAATTTTAAAAAGTTCTTTAGACAAGGCATTGTCTCAAGTGGCCACGCAGAAGAGACAGGGGTGTTCCACTAATATCCGACAAAAAATGAAGTAGTGATCATGAGTAACCACAGAAAAGGTGTATTTCATTTCTAATTGTTTTTAGAGTAACTACCTGATCTAATTTTACTGGAACAAATAGGAAACACTTTAGATAGGGAAATGCTTATTGATTAGTGGTGATCATGAGTAACTACAAAAGAGGTGTATTTCATTCCTAATTGTTTTTAGAGTAACTACCTGATCAAATTTTACTGGAACAAATAGGAAACTCTTTAGATGGGGAATTGCTTATCGTTTAGTCAACTGAAGATGTAAAAAATTTAACTAGTTATGAGTCTATACGACCTGAGTATCACTTTATCCTTCACTAATATCTTAGCTCAACATAATCTACGAGAAATCCAAACTTACCAGCAAAATGAGATGTTACACTTTATTAAGAAGTAAACAATTTGGTCTGGAAATCAAAGTGTAATAAGTTTAAGTATCCCAAGCTTTTAACATAGCCAAAAAGTGCTTGAAGCAAATATCCACCGGAAACGCTACTAAGTGTGGCATTTCCAGCTATGGCTACTGTTTTCGAGGTCGTCGGCAGATGAGGCAAAGCACTGCAGCACTGCAGATATACAGTAAGTTATTCAAAGGCTTCAGGTTAATGGCAATCACTATTGATTGCAAACAGCATAACCTTCAACAACGATCAGACACAGAAGTCATTGATATATTTTGAAATTTGTCGAAAGAGATGGAGAAATATGTTCTCCCTTAAAAGCTGCATAGATATCAAGATTCAATTTCATAATTCTACGATGTCAAAGTGGTATATAAAGATAGTAGGTGATACTTATGTAACAAGGGAAAGGCCATTGTGTCGAGGGGAACCAGAACTAACAAAGAATAATGGAGCATTTGATGACAGACACGCGAGCCGCTCTGCTATTGCGTCACAACAGGAACAGGCGTTAGAGAATGTCGTTCTTTCCAGTAATTTATCATTCGCTTAAACTATTCATGTGTCCCTGCCAGTTCCTCAAAATGAAACCAACATGAATCTGATCCAGGAAAAAGCCTGCAACCTGAGCTGCTTTTTAGCTGAAACGTTATCAAACATGGAGCTACTAGTATTCCCTTTTGTGTCCACTAAACTAGGAGCAAAAACATAAAAAAAGTTCTCAGATGGTCAACGACGTCTATGCAGTCTTACGCAGCAGTTAGAATGCCCTGAAAACACACAAACTGCACCTGTCTTTCCTGGTACTATGATCACCTGTCTTGACCTCCTCTCTGTAGTGGTAAATATTTATAAAACTAGAGTACATCCATTGCCAGCAATTGCTGTTCTAGTGATATTTTCTCCCTTCATTATTCTTTCGGTGGTTTGAAGGCCGGCTGTCTTGACTAAAATCAAACCCCCTATTTTGAATGGAAGGTTTCCTCTTAAATTTGTTCTTAATTCCCTATCCTTTTAATTGGTCGTAGGGCTGCTTATTTATCAGGACCTGCTTCGAGGTTTGTTACACGAAGTGTTATGACAAAGTTAAGACTGAAAAACGGGAGAATATCTAGAGAGTGACGTCAGCACTTAAGTATAAGGTGTTGTCTTCTAATGTTTAAAGAGTTATTTCTGCGTGGGCCTAAAACAGAAAGAGTATGCTGGGATTAATTTGTACCTAAAGAACATAAAAATGCAACGCATGGAATGATCGTTATTCTGCCTGTAAAGAGAAGTACGTGTTTCACAATACTGAATAAAACTGCTGAGTTTCTTACGCAATAAAAAGATTTAAATCTGAGAAGAGTAATGAATCATTTATGTCACATGTACTTCTCAAGGCGTTATTTATATAAAAAAACGAACTGCTGAATATACCCGTCGAACACATAGCATACGTCATAATCATATTGACTGAATGTGAAGACATGAATTAAACAAGTAAAAAATGTGCCCAAGAAACGTTCTTCGGAGGAATCGAATTTTCTGTACAGCGTATAATCAAGGCCACCGAAAACAGATCTACTTCTGGTGGTCTCGGCACGATGCCGTATGAGCCGCGGCCCATGAAACTTTAACCATCGCCCGGTGGTAACCTGTCTTATATCGTTGCCAGACGCATGATTTTAGCTAAACTTAACCTTAAATAAAACATAAACTACTGAGGCTAGAGGGCTGCAATTTGGTATGTATGATGATTGGAGGGTGGATGATCAACATACCAATTTGCAGCCCTCTAGCCTCAGTAGTTTTTAAGATCTGAGGGCGGACGGACAATAAGCCATCTCAATAGTTTTCCTGTACAGGAAAATAAAATCACCTCAAAGCTCCTCTCAGTTAATCACCTGCAGACCTTGCTATGCCATTGTCGCTCTGTCAGTTGCTGTTATGCAGTGATATCTGCAGTTCTCATCATCACAAACTCAGTTGCACTGAACATTCGGAAGTGACTCAGTTCAGAGATATGATGGCAGGCATCTGGTCAGAGCTGAATCTGAAACCATTTCATGTTTGTATTTGGTAGCCTTCGGGGAGTCGAAATAGCCGACATATTTTCTGTTCTCAGGAAGAGAAATCGCCGTGAGAAATCAGGGTTTACTGACCTTTTAATAAGCCAAAATTATGCCACGTTTGAAAATTGCTTTCCTTCTATTGAGGAGGTATTTTGGATGTGCTGATGGATGACGGAATATTATCAAGGCTCCTCCAGTTGGCACTTCTGGCTCCTCTTTCTAGAGTAGCCATTGTGAATCACCATCTGAGTGTCGTGATGGACTTTCTAAAATTATAACCCGGGAATAAAGAGGTTCTCATTAAGATTGATATTACGAAATCTTTCAGAAGTATGCTTTTCGTTATTCTTATATCTTCCGCTGCTAAGCTTTTACCATGTCTGGTTAGAGGACTACAGTAGACTACGCCTACGTTGGATGGCCAAGACTACTTAGATAGAAAAGCTACCAATAGATGGCGCCAGTCCCGAATTTTTAAAAATATAAGTGGCCAATTCCCTTTCTGTGCAGGAATAGCCGGTATGTGAACCCCCGGTCTTGTAACCTCTCCCCATTTGAGGATTTAACGAGAATTCAGTTGGAGAAAGGCCATGGAATGAAATTGAAGTATCTACGCTCATCGAGTATAAGGCATTGCTTATATAAGGGCACTAAAAGAGGCCGTGTTTAAGTTCCATTGCAAAAGAAACTGACTAATTTTCTCAACATAATACACAGCAAAAGACATTAATTAACATGGCATCACATCTCACGATAAGGTTGTCCTTGTTGAGGCTTGGAAGTATATTGATAGTAACTCGGAAATTCATTTTTCGACAGCATTCGAAGAGACGAATTTCAAATCTGGTTTTGGGCTTATTATTGTCGCCCACACTTTTACTAACAGCCATCTGGAGCAGACAGGGAAGGGTTCTTTCTCTGGTTGCCAATCATGTTCAAAGGAAAAGGGTTGAAGGGCCCAGCATCAACCAAGGTAGAGAAAGCTGATGAAGGGGTGAGGAAAACATTCGGGAAATGAGAGCGAAAGTGGAAAGTAGCATAATCTTTCACTCACTCTCCAAAAACTGGACGATCAAAATGGCAAGACGACAACGCTAAAATTCCGAATGAACAGGTAAAGATTAAGGAAGAAACTAAAAGATGAAAGACTATCTATGTTAAACCTTGGCTAAATTAGAGCTTCTATGATCAAGAAGTCCTTTAAAAATCAAGCATTAAGAAGGAACAAATAAAAAGGGGGGGGAAATGTGGATCCAGTTTCGGTCCCCACGACACTAGACAAATATACTTATGGCCACATTTAAAGGAGGTTTTTTTGTTGCAGTGTTTTCAAAGTTTCTACTACTTTTGTTATGTCTTGGGATGCGACTTTCAAACCAGACGCAGAACAACTCGTTGAAAGTATTTATGAATATCAGGTAGGTGAATTATAATTCGCTGGCCTAGTGGTGGGTTGCATTACAAAACCCACGACGTTCCCCATTTGGTTACTCTGAAACGAAGTTGCAGCCTCGAAAATGATGATAGAGTCTTCCCAGAACAGAGTGAACGGCACAAGTCTTGGAAGTGTCAACCAAATCTGGATCCATGACTGAGTCATCTTCAGTCTTTGTAAAGGCCATACCTCTATGCAAGCGGTTTCCTTATCATTATGTGCAAGAGGCTTCCCTGCAAGCTCACATCTTGTGTAAATCGGTCGTATGTAAATAGTGGAGTCCATCTGGAAGATATAGAATGGGAAATTGCTGTAAGTTAGCCACTATCTACAGATAAAGGCATACTTCTTTGAAGGAGAAACTAAATTTTAAAAAATCTCCAAAATTACTGGAACCTGAAAATGAATTCGACCTCAAAAGCGATTGCCGGAGTTTACCGGTAATTGCCCAATATTGTCAATATTTTCATTCAAATTAAGCAATACTATAGAGATATGAGGCAGATTTTCATGTATTTTTTTCTTTGAATTCAGTGGTGCATGGTGTTCAGTTTACTTAGTCTTAATGAAATTTTGCCAAAGTGAAGGGAATATCTCTCTCTCTCTCTCTCTCTCTCTCTCTCTCTCTCTCTCTCTCTGTCTCTCTCTCTCTGTTTCTCTGTCTCTCTCTCTCTCTCTGTCTGTCTCTCTCTCTCTCTCTTGAAAACATAGGTCCTGAAATGCAACCTTCAGAACTTGTGATGTATGTGTTGCAAGAGATTAAGTCAACTGACATGAGGGTGATGCACTGTGAGTCAGAGAGCTCTGGTGCTGCTGATGAGACTTCTCAAAGCAGCTGTTGTCGAGGAAGTTCTCTGCACAGGGAGTCTCCTCCTTCTCTCATCCAGCTTGGAAAGGAAGACTAGTCATGATGACAATACCAGTGAAAATTCCAAGGACTGATTTTGCAGAAATCATCCTCATTTGGAGGACAGTTCTGGGGAGTCTTCATTCTGTCTGAAACAACTAATACGAAATCTTTCTCTCTCTGTCTGTCAACAGTAAATAAATGAACAAGATTATAATATAAGGTCTCAATATCTAGCACATGGAAGCAGGTGAATTTATATTATAAATCGTCTAGACGTTGAAAATGTCCTCAGCATTTTCATTGTCATCTCTGCTTTCCCTCTGACAATAGCCATTGCCATTTCTGTGAAGTAAAATTCATCTTTATCGTCAATTTCTTTTATCCTTCACAATCGAGGAGCAACGGAGCAGTTGTCTCACAAGTGACACTCGGTAAGCGTTATCATGACCCTGTCGAGTTCTTGCAGACCTCTCAGTCACCAAGCAGTGATAACAGAACAGTGACAAACATTCCTCGGCCCTATCAGTCATCCACTTGAACTCTGGTTTGGTTAAACAGAGACAAGGTCCTTGAACGGTGGATTCGGTCACGCGTCTCACCAATGCGTCCTCGTGATGACTGAGTATATAAAAGACCCAGGGCTGCAAAGGAGAATCACTCAATGAGTTTCTTCTCCAGAGAAATGAATCCCGCAATAATAGCTGTCATCATCTTCCTGGCAGGTTTGAATTTCGCCTACTGCCAGGATCACAAAGATGTTCTCATCGCAGAAGTAAGACAAGTTAACATGACGCTTAGAATTGTTTTGGACACGCTGAAAGGTAATGTTCATTTCGCAACTCTTTGACACTCGGTAGCACTTCAGGCTAAGAATGAGGCTGAATTTTTTTTTTTTTTTTTTTGAGAGTTTTAATGTCAATATTTTTATAATATGTGGTTGAACGAACACGGAAATCGCATTGATTTTTGTACTCATGCTACAATCACCCCAAATGTAGTGATTTTTAATTCATTTCTTGACTTATCTCATTTTCATTGAACTGCATATTGTATAGACAGCCTCTGTGTGTTGGCCCTCCACGGTCTTAGCCGTCTCCTCTTGCTTGAGAGAATAACTATTCAAGTTCACTCTGATTCTGATATAATTTCTTTTTGCCAAGAGTTGTGTCATGGAGGCACAAGAGAGACTGTGTGTTGTTTGGCTGATTCCCCTGAACTTGCTCTTTTTCATTCTCTCTACTGTTCTTTCGTGACTGTCTGTCCTGCCCTGGGTGATGTGGGAGGGAAGGAGGGGAGTCCTGCTTGGTGACTTCTCTGTACCGGCTCCTCCATGTGGTCTGGTTGACTCAGGAATTTCGTAAAACTGCTTATTTGGTAACCGCACAGTTTCTTCTTGCTATAAACTCTTCTTGTGTGATGTTCTTATTTTTGTTGTCAGTTGTATTTTAATTTTTGTTATTTTGATTTTGATTCACTTGGGGAATATCAGACATATAAAAAATTTCTAGCAAGCACTCTTCCAAGTAGGTGTCTTAAATCTATCGTTACTCAGGAGCTGATGAGATTATATTTGATTGCCTCCAGGAAAAAAAATGTTTGATGTAAGCAGACTAACGTTAGTGCTACTTTTTGTTACTTCTGGGGACATTAAATACCATCATGGCAGCCCAGTGCTAGAATTCTGTTAGTATTTGATTGCCACCATCTGAAGAATGAAGAATGTTCCAGCCGCTGGGAAAGGACCTGCTGGAAGTGTTGTCAGATAGGCAGAAGGTTAAGCTCCAGCCAAACTGAATCCTTACTGATGAACCAGTGTTCCAGTTTGTCATTTATTCTCATAAATATGCAAGTTTCCTCTAAGAACCAGTGCATCTCCAGTCGCATTCCCTTGAGAAGCAGCATTGTCACACACAGCCTCATAACAGGAGTCTTCAGTGCTTTCACTGTTACACCATGCTAATTTCCCTCATTTTTCTGACTTATACTGCTGTTTACATGTGTGCGGGATTATTTGTTGGTTAAGGATCTTTATTTGTTATTTGATGAACTCAATTTTCTCTCAAGATCACATACCTACAGGAAATGTCTGCTGCAGAAGCTAGCCTTGCAAATGAATGCCTTTGAGGCTTGTTGTTGTTGTATATGAATGAGGATTCATCGTGAATCAAGCCAGGTCATTCCCTGCTTCCCTTCAGGATGAGAAGGACTTCGCCAGAAGCAAAATCAGATATTAGACAAGCTGATGGATAAAGCAGAAATTCGTGTTCAAGTCGACATAGCAGGCCACTACTTTT
This sequence comes from Macrobrachium rosenbergii, assembly GCA_039081455.1. NCBI lineage: Eukaryota > Metazoa > Arthropoda > Malacostraca > Decapoda > Palaemonidae > Macrobrachium > Macrobrachium rosenbergii. The sequence goes on from JANJGK010000050.1 coordinate 1,532,494, forward strand.
GTCATTTTTGTATCAAGATCAACTAATCTTCCCTTTCACATCTAGCTTTTTTTATATTTTTTATCTTCCGTTTAGGGTAAATTGGTCTATTTTTGAAGGTAGTTATTATAGTGTTCTTCTTCTCAGTTATCTTGTTACATAAAAAGTGTTACCAAGTGACCGTTATTTTCCTTTCGATGTCTGAGGAACTTTGGCAGTCAATTCCTGGTAGGTCTCAAAGCGCAGGGATTCAAAATGGCAAGACATGAACGTCTTAATTTCCTTATAAGAGTTCAACGGAAACGGGTAGGTATCAATTTCTTCCAATCCTGATGAATGTCTCGCCGTGAGCTGAATTCTGCACCTACTAAGAGAAAAGTCACTTAAATTCACCAGAATGAAATGATGAAATACATAACTGTTGTTCGATCCTGAATGTACCTGAGCTTTGAACCTTTGGAATAAATGATGCGTTTAGGAACGATGACCTAATTACACAGATAAATGAGATCGTATTTGGTATTAGTTCATTCCACCCAATCCTTTCCAAGTTCCTCTCACATTTCCATTTTCATTTTTGCTTTTGTTTTAGCGCACCCGTTTCATTCCACAAATTATCATAGCTACAGAGTTCATGAAAGGTAAGAGTTTCAGGAGATCTTTTTAGGAGTGTTTAGTAAGAGAATTCAGTAGTTTTTATTGCAGAGTTCACTTTATCGAAAGGGATTTGGTGTTCATGTTGCACCAAGTATGGACGCTACCTATTTTCACACACCCTTGTGTTATGTGCTATGCATTTTAAAGAACGGCAATATATATATATATATATATATATATATATATATATATATATATATATATATATATATATATATATATATATATATATATATATATATATATATATATATATATATATATATATATATATACATATACAGTACATGCACTAAGGGGATTAATTTCAGAAATAAAGACCAATATTCATTTTCACATAACAATTTATCTTTCCAGAAATGCAGGAGAAACTGGATCACGTTGAGAACAGCCTTCAAGGTAACATCCGCCTCTTTTCTTTCTAAGTTTGATTTCCATTCTTCCTGAACCTTCAGGCTTCATTAAATGAATCACGTTGCTCTCCATGTTGGCCTTGTGCCACCTTTGTTGCTTATTTTGGCTAGTTTTGTCCTGCAAAGGATATTTGGAGGAATAATTCCCAGTAAACGGGTCTCGTAGAAAGTCAGTTACTTCATACGTACTTTTATGCACTCATTTCTATAGAAGCACACAACCGTTATCATGAATTTCTCCCGTTTTTCGTCTTTCTATTTGAATCAATTTACCTTGTTAATGGCAGTCAAACACAGAGCACCTCTTCTTTTCAGATTTTCATCACGAGCTACAACACATCAAAGGTACTTGCAGTTCAGTGGTATTTGTGGCTCTTCTTCCTGAGAACCTAATCCACGTGTCTTTTAATCACGAATATCGAAAGCTTACTATAAAATGATCTGTCATAATCACAAAATCTGAATCTGACTATCTTTACTGTCAAGCTGGTCAGCATTCAGAACTGAATATAGGAGCCAAACTTCCTAAGCAATTGCTTTGCGTTTTGTTTTCAAGGAACCGTGACAAACAACTAGGAACCTTTGCAAAGTAAGTATATATATAGTAATCTGATATTTGGTAATAATATGTACACTCATAAAAACAACAGTGAGAGACACTAAACTGTACTGAGAGCAATATTTAAAGAGGAACCCAAATCTTCATGAAGACCCTTCAAAAGAAAACGTAAAAACAATTGCTTAGAAAGTTTGGTTCTTATATTCAGTTCTGAGTGCTGACCGACTTGATAGCAAAGATAGTCGGATTTTGTGATTATGTCGGATCATTTTGCATTATGGATTCGATATTCGTGATTGAAAGATACGTGGATTAGGTTCTCAGGCAGAAGAGCCACAAATACCACGGGATTGCAAGTACCTTTGATGTGTTGTAGCTCGTGATGAAAATCTGAAAAGAAAAGGTGCTCTGTATTCGATAGCATCATCAAGATAAATTGATTCAAATAAAAGACGGGAAACGGGAGAAATGCATGAAGGAACTGACTGTCTACGGGACACGTTTTCTGGGACTTAGTTCTCCAAATACCCTTTGCAAGACAAAACTAGCCAAAATTAACAATAAAGGTGACACAAGGCCGACTTGAAGAACAACGTGACTCATTTTTGGATAAGACTTTGAATATGGAATCTCACAGACGAAGGGAGGAATATTATTATTTTTTCTACGTGTTACAAAACCTTATCACTAACCAGTTTTTGTATATAAAGGCCTGTAACATTATCAATGGAAAAGCTCACCACTGATTAAGAAAATTGTTCATCTAATGCCAGAATTATCTACCTGAATTCTCTCCTAAAGAATTATGATCACCATTTCTCAAGTACGTCCTGTCCATTTCAGAGCTTGGCCGAGAGGCTGGACAGTGTCTCAAAAGGGATGACTTGGACGACTTTGAACAAATCTCAAAGGCAGGTCTGTAAATTCTCAGATGATGCTGATGATTATTCCTGATGTACAAATTCACTACACCATTAGAAAGCAGCAGCATCTTTTCTGATATAGCCAAGAAGTATAAAATTAGAGATCAATATTCTTCATCAGAATCATTTATTATTCTTGAGGCAAACAAGTGATAAAAGTCCTGATCATGGTATTGATGCCTTCTCTCTCTCTCTCTCTCTCTCTCTCTCTCTCTCTCTCTCTCTCTCTCTCTCTCTCTCTCTCTCCAGGACAGCTAGAATTGGCATCGACGTTTCAGCAGGAAATATCTGGAGTCATGTCTTTCTTGAAAGCTGTAGGAATTGGTGAGTAAGAAGTATACTGACTGATTCCGGTGTTATAAACTAGAAATGAACAAAACTCATGTCCTATGGAGTGTAGTCTTCAGAATATAAATAGAATACTTGTACTGCTAACTTTGATATGATCCAAACCCACTGGATAATAAGAGAATAAATCTTTTAGTGAATACTTTACGGACAGGTGCAATCTTTACTCATGATAATTCGGTTATGTTCATTTTTAAGAGAGCGAGTAAGTCTCTTATTCTAAAATATGAACAATAGTTAAGTGAGGTAGTCACCATGAGATTGTTGCTGTTCTTTTACAGATGAGTGTTCAGAGGGAAGCCACAACTGTGGTCGTCAAGCCATTTGCACGGACACTCTATTCAGCTTCGCATGTTCTTGTCCCCCTGGTTTTGGGTGGGATGGTCCACATTGCGTAGGTAAGAGAAACGAAGTGAGTACTTCTCTCTACAATACTCTTATTGCATTTCTGTATTCAGTTTGACACACTCTCTCTCTCTCTGTCAGAACAGATCATCAGTGTGCTCTAATTATCTTTCTTTTATTCACAACTTTTTTCGTTCATTTATTTCTTGCACATGTTAGAACCTTGGTCATAAATTGTCCCTATTTTGATTTATTTTCATCGTTTCTTTGACTCTCAATGTAGGTTTCAATATATGATTTTCCTATTGTGTTGCCGTTTCAGAGGGCCTATATATTCCTTTCTTTATAAGTCCTTATATAAGGAATTGACGTGAAGACTTTTTTCCAGATGTTTAATCCATAGAGATAAAGTAACACTATTCCTCTGTATAACTGTTATATTTCAGATAACTATTGTAACTTCTCATATATAAAATTCTTTTCTCTTTAAAAGGTATTTTAATCCTTTCAATCTGCCATTTTTGCGGGGATATCCATGTTTCAACTCTTCTTAAAGAATTATCACAAGTTTTTAATCCTGCATGTAGTGTATTCTAAAAATAATTATAAGGATTCTGTTTTGCTGTTTAATCAGGTTCATTAGGATGTAAATATATATTGGTTTAATCTTCACGCAACTCATTATTCTCGTGACTGCTTCTTGGTAAAATATTTAATGCGCATTTTCCCATAATATGTTCTTTTTACAGAACTTGTGAAGGTATTTTTGAGTAACAGATTAACTGTTTTAATTAAAATATCCTCATAAACGCTTGCGCGATGTCGATCTTCAAAAATAGTTTACTTCTAGGAATGACTTTCTTGATTGCAGCCCCGCTCAAAATTCCTTTTTTTCGAAAGTACTACCTGCTCGTTGACTGATATTTGGAACAGTGGTTTTATACGTTTTTTTTTCAGTAAACAGTGAGAAGTTTTTTCTTATATTTCAATTCACGTGAGAGTATTTTATCCATTTCACTATACTTACCTTCGCAGAGATTTTACGTCCACTTTGATCTTGCATTTGCTTGCAGCAGTATTCCTCAACGCGTCCCAAAACTCTTTTCTCCTTCATTAACAGACATCGACGAGTGCGCCCAAGGCAAAGCCGAGTGCAGCCCCCACGCGACATGCAGGAACTCCGTCGGGAGTTACAGATGCTCCTGCAACCCACCTTACGAGGGAGACGGACGAACCTGTGGTAAGAAAAAAGAAGATCGAGTCTCTTTGACCTTTTTCCTACACAGTCAGCAACTGTATCCATAGTCAGTAGAGAATCATTGTAAAAAAACTAACTCATTCTATCCGGGTTATTGCTGACCCTTCACATAACCATTCTAGTTCTTGTAACCTCTTCTAGAGTTTTCGTGCAAAAGTCCAGCCCAGGTCATTGAAGGTCTGGGATGCTTGAAGTATGTGAAGGAAGAGAAGACCTGGGCGCAGATGAAGTCCACTTGCCAGGAGGCCGGAGGACGTCTCCTGCAGGACTTCCAATTGAGGCACTTGCAGGAGATTGATGAAGCTTTTCTGGTTTATAGTAAGTGGCTTCCTCACATGAACCTATTAACACTTGTTGATGAGAGAGAGAGAGAGAGAGAGAGAGAGAGAGAGAGAGAGAGAGAGAGAGAATGTTATATGTTATTACTACCCCCACATACACACACACACACACACACACACACACACACACACACACATATATACTGTATATATATATATATATATATATATATATATATATATATATATATATATATATATATATATATATATATATATATATATATATATATATATGTATGTGTGTATGTGTATGTGTGTGTGCTTGTGTATGTATGCGTCTACTTGCACATGTGTGAGTGTGGTTGTGAAAGGTTATGCCCGAGTTTGTGCACAGGCATATGCATATAGTCATACTTGTTATTAACATAAATCACAGAAAATAGTCACGTGTCCTTCCACAAAGAAATGATAAAAGCTTGTCTTTTAAACTTAGTACTTCATTTTGTCGATTACGTGTTCTCTATTCTGATTTTAAAGCTTCTTTACCTTTAAAGTCCCGTGGGTCGGCGTGCACGGCGGGAAGTGGACAGAGACTGGAGCACCTATCAAACAAGACCTCTGGAAGGAAGGTCACCACACATCCCCGTCCTGGCGCTGTGGCTACATCACGTGGGACTCCTCTTCTTCCGAGTACAAAGTGACTCAAATAGATTGCTCGTACGAGTATAGGGGTCTGTGCCAGTTCTTAATGTGACCTCCAGAAGTCAACCCCTGGGCTGCTTTGGATGACAGATGAGGACCTTTGTGAGAGACATAAATATATGCTGTTGTGTAATTCTAATAGCCACAATGCCCTCTTAACTTCTCGAATTCTTCGCGCTTTTTTGGATATGCTTGTAGCTACATAGCCGTAAGATCCAAGCGCAAGAAATTGAAGAGACTGTGATGGCCGGTCGCGGGAAACGAACCCGCGTCACCATAATCACAAGGAGGTCACGTTGCCGACCTGACCAGTAGATTCTACATATGCTATTGTATTCATTAATTTGGATCTGTTTCAAGTTTTATTACATTGCATTTTTTATATGTGACTCTGTGTAAACATTCAAGTATAGTATATTCGTTTGCTTTGCAAAGGTTATTTCATAGCGTTTTATGTACTGTAAGATTTTAATATACATTTGATGGTTATGGGAAATGTTTGACATAAAACAGAACTGTAATTCACTACTTGAGTTTTCAACAGTATATGCGAACTGACCCCTTGGTACTTTTATTGAAACCCTTCTGAAATCTTTTGAAGGAAGTGAACAAAGAGAAACAGAAATCAACAAAATGCAAGAAAAAAGAAAACATTAAATAAGATGGATGCTACTTAATGGGAAAAATTGGGAATGATAATAAAAGAACTCAAGAACTGGTAATATTCAGCAATATAAAAAGAGAAAGAAAACTGAAAAATTCGTTATGAAAAAAAGAAAAGTATGGATAGCTGAAAATCTCTGATTTATATTAATTTCAATAGCACTGTATATTTTGACAATACCATTGATAATGTTAATATATAGGAATATATAACAGAATAAAGAACTAAATGTCCATTGAAATATGAAATGAACAGTTGCATTAACTAACATGAAATGGACCCACGCAAGAACAACGCTGGAAGCCTTCGTACAACCCCGAGGAGGACTGCTAGTCAAGAGATCTACAGCTGTAGTAACCAGGAAAGCTATCCCTTCTGAAGTGTGTATAGAACCAGCTCCTGGGGATGAGCACTCATCTCTACCAACGTTACTGCCCTCCCTGCAAAACAAAGCCACTTGAGCCCCCAGCAACTGTATCAGGCAGCAGAGGACACAACTGACCTGACGTCAGCACCTCACAGACAGCGCAATTGATACAAGCACGCCAGCAGCAGCAGTATCTGTGGTATTTTCGGCCTCTTTCAAGAGAGGATGGGGCCTTCTCTCTGACAAGGCCTTCACACTACGCGTAGAACTGAAGACTGCCAGCATAAGCACTCAGACTCCTAAGGCACCATTCGAGCACTGACAGCAAGAAAGCTAGCTGGAAATACCTAATTAATCGCTACCACAGGAGCAATAGCCTTTTGGCACCAAAACAGATGCAGGCAAATACCTCTCAATTGGATACCACGTCCTTTTGGAATTCAAGGGAAAGATGAGGCAGATGCCCTCTCAAAAAGCTCTGTTCCTATGTCACTATTTGGGATGGCCATTTCACAAGCAACATGTATATCCATCAGAGGACATCAGTCAGTCGTCAGTGAAACTAACTTGCACTGTGCCAGCCGGCATTGTTGCTCCTGATCTGAGGACCTCTGGGATGGATATTCAGACGTCTGTTGTCCAGAGCCATGGAAGGAGTAGCATCCACACACCAGTAATGCATCCACCTGTCAATCTGCAGTTGACTTCATATCTTGGGACTTGTTTGAACCAATCGTGTCATTGTCAAATGGACTGAGTGAAAAATTTTCCTCTTCCGTCTCGACGTCAGCCCCTGGTGTATGTGGGCGTCCTGACTGGGGCCATCTTGTGTGTTGGCCCGGATTCTTTTCACTTCTACAATTGCCTATTTTGCTATGATGGTGGGAGTCAGTCTCAAGTCTGTTTGTTTATTATCTCTTCCTTTTCTTCTTTTTCTGTCTTTTGCAAATGGATATTGTAAATGATGTGGAATGTGAAATGTAGGAAGTTCGACTAAATTACCATATTCAGCCAATGTTGCCCCAAAATTATAATCTGTTCAAAGATTGGTCTTTCAGTTGATGCCCGAGCGGCGTGTAATTCGAACTGTGTTTGTAACTGTTGATTTCCTTAAATTATCGAGCATTTATCCAATCAGAGAGGAATGAGGTAAGTGTACACGTTTTGCTGTACATTTCATGTGCAATGTAAACAAAATATGTCCCTTTATAATATGACATTAATACGAAAGGATTTATATAGAGTTATATGCATCATCTGTTCCAACATGTGAATGCTAATTTTCTTTAGAAGCTGAAGTTGTGACGATGAATAAAAAACGACAATTATTTAAATAAAAAACTAACAAGAGAGACTTCGGAACTTTATTATTCACGAGAAGGAAATTGAGAGCAATCAACCATACAGGTCCGGGTTCTTCGAAATAGTTTCGAGGAAGCTGGGAGTCATTCATGACACGAGTTCCCTTCCTTTGAAGAATGTCCCGATAAAAGCCAAACTATTTTAGGAAGAAGAAGAAGAAGAAGAAGAAGAAGAAGAAGAAGAAGAAGAAGAAGAAGAATTTTAAGAAAGTTTTACCGAAGGTGGACTTCGCGAATGGGAGACATACGATTCTAGATAAGAAGCCTTTTGTTTTGGCCGGGTGTCGTGTGGGTGTGTTGGTGTGAGGGGGAGATTGCTAGGCCTTTGGGAAATATTTCAAGGGGGTGGGAGGGCTGAGATGGAGATCCGGATTTTTGACAGCCAACAGAGATGGAATCTGAAGCTCCCCTGGCTTTTTTCCTCTCAATTAATTAATTGAATTTGCATCTTCAAATTGAAATACAAAGACTTATGGACGAATTATAGGAGGCAAGAAGAATGATAAAAGTAGAGAGAGAGAGAGAGAGAGAGAGAGAGAGAGAGAGAGAGAGAGAGAGAGAGAGAGAGAGAGAGAGAGAGAGAGATCAAAAAGCCCTCAAAAAGACATCAATCAGTACTCGTAACAGTCAGTCTCTAATTGCCCGTTCTACGATGCTTTAGTGAATGCCTTCTGGCACAAGCAATACAAATTTTATAATTTATCATAAATTTTTCATAAATTTCTCATAAATCTCAAGTCCTCCACATTTGTCCAGTCTTTATGTAAAATAGAACAAAGTCTAGTTGTCGTGAATTCTACTTTTCATAAAGAAATGGTGATTGAAGATAAGAGGCGTCCATACCTGAGTTGGGTTTCACCTCACCTGCCTTCCGAAGAGTCCTGTCAATTCAATAGGTCTGAATGAAAATTAAATTTGACAGTACTGACAGATAGGTTCTTTGGCCTGGTCAGGGGTCGAATACGGGTCTACTGACTTTCGAGGCGAATTCTGTAGAGCTTTTACTTAGTTCTCAGTGAGAGAGAGAGAGAGAGAGAGAGAGAGAGAGAGAGAGAGAGAGAGAGAGAGAGAGAGAGAGATAGAGATCTTGCAGTCTCGCTCCTTGTGCAAATACCATTAAGAAAAGAGCCTGTGGCTATTCTGTCTATAAAAAAAAGGGAGAATTATATAGTAAACAATGAATATAGACTTATAAGATAAATAACATCTCGAATTAATATTATTTTTCATGTATATATCTCTAAGATTAAATTTGTCCACATACATCCCCCCCCCCTCCCTTTCCAGACACTACGCATTTCTCCGCAGCGCATAATTCACTTTTAATCGGTAGAAATTACAGATCTGGAGAGATTAATCAGTGCAATACAAAATGAAAAAAAAAATATTATGCAAAATATCATGCAGTGCAATATTGAACAACGAGGTTTGAAATTCTTACTGGGTTAAATTGCAAGGCTTCTTGCTGTTTCAACTCGGCCAGGTACCTTTGGAAATGTGTAAGCACCGATAATTGCACAAATTACTGGCCGTTCGTCATTAACGCTAAGGACTGGGTGTGTGGAGATTGTAATAATTAGCTTGTATGATCCGATCTCTCTCTCTCTCTCTCTCTCTTTCTCTCTCTCTCTCTCTCTCTCTCTCTCTCTCTGCATGGTTATGGATTTAAAATATTATTATCTAAGATCCGACTTCTCTCTCTCTCTCTCTCTCTCTCTCTCTCTCTCTCTCTCTCTCTCTCTCTCTCTGTATGATTATGGATTTAGAATATTATTATCTAAGATCCGACTTCTCTCTCTCTCTCTCTCTCTCTCTCTCTCTCTCTCTCTCTCTCTCTCTCTCTCTCTCTCTCTCTCTCTCTCCTTGTTTATACAAAAAATAAGTGAAATGCCGAAGTGAGCAACAAGGGGAAGGCAGGGGGGAAAGGGGTCGAAGCCCCCTTTTCTATATAAAGGGGCGTCATCGTTTCTTTTCTTTGGTGTCACGTTCATTAGACAACCTCCACCTTCCACTCCCCCCCCACCCCCTCCACCACTCGTCCATTTTCCCCCCGCCCCCTCCAGGGCATCAAACGCTTCCAGTAAATCTTAACGAGAAAAAATATCGTTACTTGTATCGACACCCACTTGCAATGTTATTCATGTTAATGGTATTTCCAACTTGAATAATAATAATAATAATAATAATAATAATAATAATAATAATAATAATAAAAGTATTATGGCTACGGTGCCAATTTAATTTTCAAGTAGACGAACGGACGCAGATTTGGTTTGCAAAAATTGAAATGACTCTTATTCGGAAACCATGATGTTGTCTGACGATTTCTCTCTCTCTCTCTCTCTCTCTCTCTCTCTCTCTCTCTCTCTCTCTCTCTCTCTCTAAAGGACTATCCACTGATTCTCAAGTCACCGAACGCTGTCAGTCGATAACTCCATCAATTAAACTCAATAACCCAAAATAGGTTTAGCTCACAAGCGACGCTGCTGGGCGCAGGGGATATACCGCGTCTAAAGGGGTTAATCGTAAATGGTACAGGCACCAGACCAGTTAACCTCAGCTCTCGTGAGCAGATACATAATAAAAGCCTTGGCAGACAGCAGATTGGTTTGAGATCTGAAGCAGGATATATATATATATATATATATATATATATATATATATATATATATATATATATATATATATATATATATATATATATATGTATATATATATATATATATATATATATATATATATATATATATATATATATATATTAATAGTTAGATAGATATACGCATCACGAATAAGCCAAGACAGCTCTTGACATCTGAGATGTTTGGGAAATGTGGTGTAACCGGAGTCAATCATATTTATGGTGTTATGGTGTAGGTTGAGGCTAAAGCCTCATTGCGTTACTTAGAGGGAAAGAGGAGAGAGGAATTGTAAAAGAGGAAGAGTGTAAGAATCAAAGATAGGAATCGGCTGTCGTATGCAACGAACTTTCTGGATCGAAATTTCTCTAAGCCGGACAGAGAGGAAATGAACAACAAGTGCAATTTATAATTGAGAATATTATTTTCCATAAACCTTTCGTAATAATTCCCTCTGGAATAATAGCAAATTAAAAGACAACAGTGATAATATAAGGATCATATTATCAAAATATACCTCCCAAGACCCAAAGAAACATACTTTCAATGGAGAATGACCTACACATCATTTGAAGATTAGCATGCAGTTCTCGTTACCATCACATTACAGTGTACCGGAAACATGAGAAAAAGTTCTGCTTTATTCCAAAATAGATGTCGTGCCAGCGGGGCTCTCGAGAAATTAGAAACTCGAAATTGATTAAGCCGAGATACGTGTGATTTGCTGCACCTAATTGAAATCAGGAGCCGGGTTTTGGGGGAAGGGTAAGTCTGTGATTACGCCGTTCCCGAATTGGGGAGAAACTGTCCGGATTTCTTAAGCTAGCTGGGGCCAATCTCACGCGCGTGCACGTACGTACACATGTGTAGACATACACAAGCGAAGAGAGAGAGAGAGAGAGAGAGAGAGAGAGAGAGAGGAGAGAGAGAGAGAGAGAGAGAGAGAGAGAGAGAGAGGTGAGGGGGAAGTGCGATTACATGATTATAGTTCTATTAGCGGAATTAAAGGTTATAAAGAATGTTACTAACGAGATTACTGCAGTAATGTGTAAATATATATATATATATATATATATATATATATATATATATATATATATAAATGTATATATATATATATATATATATATATATATATATATATATATATATATATATATATATATATAAATGTATATATATATATATATATATATATATATATATATATATATATATATATATATATATATATAAATGTATATATATATATAATATATATATATATATATATATATATATATATATATATATATATATATATATATATACTGTATGTATATATATAATTTATTATATATATATATACATATATATATATATATATATATATATATATATATATATATATATATATATATATATATATATATATATATATACATACATACATATTACATTCAGCAAAGGACAGACGAACATACTATTATACCAAGACTTTCTTAATTACATTGAGAAACGGAGAGAGAGAGAGAGAGAGGAGAGAGAGAGAGAGAGACAATCATCTCCAATTGCCCTGTTTACATAAGCTAATTACTGAAGAACGGGTATTGCCCCATATATTAGCTGACAACACCCATTAAGCTTGCCGAAACCCTGACAGGAGTTTCAATTTCCAATTGTCCTTAGATTAAGATGGCCTTATGCCAGCCCTGGTCCTTGACCTTTCGAGTGGCCTGGTAGTTTATTTGTCTGTTGTTTATGATGTGGAAATGATTATAATTAAAATGTATCCCATAGCGGATGAAATAAAGATGATTCAATTTTTCATACTCTGACCAGGAGTAAAATTTAGGGTCTTCCAAATATTGTTTATACAAAATCATGGGTAGTTTATATAGCAGCACAATATCCACACGATTCATAGTATAAACAAGCTAATTTACAGACAACTAAATAAACGAAAAACAAAAGTATCATAACATAAGCACATAGTGTCTGACCATAGTTAACAGCAGAGGCTTGAACGGATATATGAAAAAAGGTGGAAGTTTCTGTGGGAGTAGTGCAGAGGAATGTCTTAAGAATGAGGAGATGAATTCAAGCCAAGACTGTCCTGTCTCTGACCCCAGTTGCTATGAACTATACACACACACACATACATATATATATATATATATATATATATATATATATATATATATATATATATATATATATATATATATATATATTATATACACACATATGTATGTATGTATAACTGATTCACAAAGACATAGAACGTGATGAATGTATAAATAAATAAATATATATATCCCTAAACTTTGATGAGGTGATGTTTAAACTCCTTGTGGTTACATTAATTCTATTCTAATCAAGAAACATAAAAAAAAAAAATCAAACTTACAGAGCTGAAAAAACGCAAAGATAAGTGTCGTAACTTCCAACATATGTAAACATTAGTTATATATTCTTACCTCTGCTTTTAACAGCGCAACCCAGCTGATTCTTCCACTTAAATCTATTAAGCAGGAGCAACATTGCACCGCCCTTTTTTTCA
>JANJGK010000050.1:1545634-1568220 GCA_039081455.1 Macrobrachium rosenbergii
TTCTGTAAGACAACCAAGAATTGTTTTAAGCAACGAACACCTGTGCGTCACCACCTCTCGTCCCCACCTGCTTATCTACGCAGGTGATCCCGGGGCAAGGGTGGTTCCAAAGGTAATTTCGCCATTTTTATTCAAAGGGCAGTTGCAAGCAGCCCTTTTCCAGAAATAAACTTAGAGGCAGGCGGAGGGCGTGCTGGCAAAAATTGGAGGGCATAACTAGATGTGCGCGGGAATTTATTTTCGCTCGTTTGCGGTTTTCTATTTCAGAGTTTTTTACGACCTGGTTGTTTTAGAAATCTCTCTCTCTCTCTCTCTCCTCTCTCTCTCTCTCTCTCCTCTCTCTCTCTCTCTCTCTCTCTCTCTCCAGTGGCCCCTCATTAGTTCAGGGAATGACCCCGAGTGGATGACTCCCCGTTGTCATGAGAAAGAGAGTTGATTAAATTCATGTTTTTTTTTTTTTACTATTTTGTTCAGTTCTTGCTTTCTGTATTTTTATTTTATTTGTTACTGATTTGTTTATGCCAACTGGTTTCATTCTGTCTCCTTCTCTATTCTCGAGTGTTTCTATATTTTTTTTTCTCTCTTAAAACAACGGCTTTGGCTTCGTTATTGAAACGGCAACTTTGTCTGCCCAGTCATTTTTTTTTTTATATGGAACCTACCTTTCCAGCAAAAACTTAATATATATATATATAACTGTATATATATATATACACTGTATATATAATATATATATATATATATATATATATATATATATATATATATATATATATATATATATATATATATATATATATATATACATAGATATATGCGTGTTTGTGCTCATGACAAAGCAAACATACGATCTCTTCCTGAAACACCTTCCTTTGTACTAGTTTACTACGTCTGAAGGTTACCTGAGGTGAGATGAGTTTGCATAAATCTCTTGTGGTATCTTACTAAATAGACTTCGAACGGGAAGCCACAACCTCGTAAAGTTATGTGGAGAAGACTTTGTACCTTTAGGTTCTTAATTTATTGGCATTTAGAAGCTATATTACTTGTTCTTAACAGTGAATGATTAACAAAAGTGGTTTGTTTTCCTATAGGTAGGATGAAGAAGACTTTCGAACAGAATTTGATAACTATAGTGTAAGGAAGCAACAGTTCAAATGTATGGGAGTGCGATTAAGCTGATAATCCCTTTCGAAAATGCGAATCAAAGGAAAACTGTGGATAGCTTTGGAGACTAAAATAAATAGGGAACAAGAAATGACTGCAAAATATCTTCGATGTTTATGCCATGTGTTTATAATCATCTTACGAATGATCGAAAATCTAATCTTCCTTTGGCCCCTTTTGATTAATAAATTTTTCCCATCCTTGTACCTAATATCTCTGCTTCTCTCCCCCCCTCAGATTTTCTGCCCTATTTTGGCAAAGGACCGTGAGCGGGGCGCGTTTCGTTTATGCAAATTTTGCCGCAACAGGATTTCATTCTAGATCCTCTGACAATTCTCACCCGGTTGCCTTCTCATGAGGTGATTTTCAAGAACAGTTTTCCGGACAACGAAAATTGAATCCTTCCGTCAAAGTTCTTGTAATGGTGAGTCATCACAAATAACTGGTTTTGTGGTCTGCGTGTGAACTGACAGTCATTCTGTAACCACATAAGGTCCTTAGCTGGAAATTAATTGTGCAATCTGTTTTTTTAATTGTTATAATTTTTTATTATTATAATTACTATTCTCAATACTATTGCTGTTATTATCTCTATTATGAATGCTATTTTTTTTCTACTCCTTCAGCAAATTGTGTGGATATTGCAGATTATCGTTTTTCAATCATGTTAACTCGTGTATCTATCTAGACTGTAAGTTATTGTGTCTACTTTGTATATTCCTTGTATATGGCCTTGAGCTGAAATAAGATTTATTATTATTATTATTATTATTATTATTATTATTATTATTATTATTATTATTATTATAGCACTGAATAAAATCGTCCTCATTCACGTTCTCGCTTTGATAACAGTAGTTCTTGTGAAGCAGTTCCTGTTAAATCAATGAATCGGTCACAGACGACAGTATGGATCAAAAAAGATTTGGTCATATAATCCTCGAAACCTCTTGGACACTTCTCGTAATGAAGGTGTTATTTGCCATGTTATCTATTATTTCGTGATTTTTTTTTTTTAACCTTTTCGTATTATTTTTTATTGTATTCTTCCTAAAAATACTTCTCAGACTCTTATTCATATCTGCTATCTTATTCAGTATTTTGCCCTATCTTATTTGTAGGATAAACGTCAATTTTGGTGAGTTAATTATCCTCCTCTCTCTCTCTCTCTCTCTCTCTCTCTCTTTCTCTCTTTCGCTTCTAGACATTTCTGCTTCTGTTGTAATTCCCCTTGTTTTGTACGTTTGGAGAGAGAGAGAGAGAGAGAGAGAGAGAGAGAGAGAGAGAGAGGAAATTGATTCTCCAATTCTTCCACAAAGGAAAAATGTGTAAGTAACACAATTTGTTACCGTGTGGTCAAAGACTGGAATGAGACAATTATTGTCTTGTCAGAAATTTTTTTCTTTTGTACTTTCTTAAATTCTGCCCATGTGAGTTTATGTGTAGGTGTGTATGAGAGAGAGAGAGAGAGAGAGAGAGAGAGAGAGAGAGAATTCCTCTTGATAACTAATTAAAATTTTTCGAACGGTGTTCACAATTCGGACAAAGTGTTTTCTTGACAAAGTAATTCTTCCCAAAAGGTTGAATTTTTCCTCATCTTTTGTACTCATTAATATTCAAATTATATTCCCGAACTTTTCCATCTTGTTATGAGTTAATTAACTTAATGTAACGTATTCATAGACTGTTAACATCTGTTATTTCAGGTAGTTAACATAACCAACTCCTGCCCATATCCGTAGGTTATTCAGATGGATTGAGATTATAATGGATTCAGGATTTTTTTGTAAATGGTAATTACACGTGATTACAAATATCCCCCAGCAGTAATTACAATGCTAATAGTGCAAATGCGAAGCTGTTCTTAATGATCATACATTAACCAGACAAGGATTAGAAATTATATCGTTTAGTATGGCTGAAATGAATACTTCAATTTTTGTACTTTCTCGCTACTTTAATGTTCCCATGTAGCGACAAACACGTCGTCTGTCCCCCTACTGCCGGATATTAATAACTGACGTGTGTTCTCTCTCTCTCTCTCTCTCTCTCCTCTCTCTCTCTCTCTAGTGCTATCCTTATTTGACAAAATATCTTGTCTGTTTCTGAAACGACAGACACTTACTGACAAGAGCCTGTGCCGTTCAGTTTCTTGTTGTCCCTGAACAATCTCTCTCTCTCTCTCTCCTCTCTCTCTCTCTCTCTCTCTCTCTCTCTCTCTCTCTCTCTCTCTCTCTCTTGTTTCTGAATCAAGGGTCTCATACAAAGAGATAAAGGGGTAAGAATGAATTATAGCATCCAAGTGCCAGTGTAGGTGTGTTTCTTAGCTTACCGAGTAGAATCTATTGATTATTGTGGCATGACATTGGATTTCCAGGCTTGGAAAACGTCATGCTAGGTTTTACTGGAATTTGCCTACAGTACTAAAGAGCTGGAATTGGAAATCATTATTCCAATAGACTCTAAAGATTTTACTTTTTGTAGAACTATTTTCTCTTAATATTTAATGATTTCCTGGAAATCTTACTCACTGTTGCTCATGCTATCGCATTCGTAGTTTGCTGATATTCACCTACACTACTCATCTGAATGAATAATTGACCTGTTATTCATTGTCATTCACTTTGAATATCATGAAAATTAATCACATTTATCTATGTCTAAATTCGTTGTAATTATTTTAACAGCTACATTTTACTATGGCTGAGACATTCGTAAATAGCTGGTATGAGAAGGGAGGTTCCAAAATAATAATAATAATAATAATAATAATAATAATAATAATAATAATAATAATAATAATAATAATAATAATAATAATTTCTATCTCCTCATCATCTAACAAAGACGTAATCAAATTGACCCACGAATAATGAGAGATCCACTGTGGCATAAGGGCATCCATGCGACGTGTGTCAGTGGGACCTATACCCACTTATGCACTTAGGCAAGTTCATTGAGCTGTCATCTAAGAAACAACTTTTTGAAGTGAATTAGGTTGTGTCATCAGACATATGGATGAAGGGATAAGTGGCGAGTCTTACGAGGGTATTGTGGTGATCCGCGGGCCACTTAAGGGATAATTTTGGTTGTTTTCAGTTGAGGGAAACTGTTCTTGTGGCATGAATTTTATAGGTTGCGTATATATATATATATATATATATATATATATATATATATATATATATATATATATATATATATATATATATACATATGTGTGTGTGTGTGTGTGTGTGAATCTGTTAAAAAAAATTACAGTGAATTTAGACATAGATATATGTGATTAATTTTCATGATATTCAAAATGAGTGACTGAATAACAGGTCAATTATTCAGTCAGATGAGTAGTGTAGGTGAATATCAGCAAACTACAAATGCAATAGGCTGACCAAAAGTGAGTAAGAGTCGAGAAAATCATTAAATATTAACAGAAAATAGTTCTACAAAAAAGTAAAATCTTTAGAGTCTACTGGAATAATGATTTCCAATTCCAGGTTTTTAGTATTGCAGGCATAATTCCAGTAAAACCCACCATGACGTTTCCAGGCCTGGAAACCCAATGTATTACCACAATAATCAATGGACTCTACTCGGTAAGCTAAGAAAACAATATAATACGCTAGTACTTGGATGCTATAATTCATTCTGACATCTTTATCTCTTTGTATAAAACTTTTGACTATATATCACATTATTCTTCACCTGTAGTAATGTGTGATAAATGAATCACATACAAAAGTGATCATAATCATATATATATATATATATATATATATATATATATATATATATATATATATATATATATATATGTATATGTATATATATATATATATACATATGTATATATATATATATATATATATATATATATATATATATACATATGTATATATATATATATATATATATATATATATATATATATATATATATATATATATATATACATATACATATACATATATATATATATATATATATATATATATATATATATATATATATATATATATAATCTCTTAAAAAAAGCTTCTTAAACCCAACAAATAAAGATGATTGATAAAGAATAAATAAGAGAACACTAGTATTGATCATCAAAACCACTAACCTAAGAACACAAATGGCTGAAATACCAATATAAAAATTCAAAATACTGAAAAATAAGGAAAAGGCAAGCCGAAATAGCATTGGGCATCAGCGATGCCCACTGACCCGGGGTCAAATATTGCCCAGAAGTAACTGAAAGCGACTCAGTCCGGCTAGCTAGACACTTCGGTTTGGAATTTCCAGAGGGAACACTGGAATTGTGCTTGTTCCTACTGATGGCAGATGGGTTCGAAAGCAGCCCGGGACATGAGAGTCCATAGGAACCTCTCGCAAGGTTGGATTTTTAATGCCTTGATTTTCAACTTCCCGGGAAAAATTATTCTTAGATTATGTTTGTAAATGTTCGAGGCTGTTTTTCGAGAATTAGTGATTGGTAAAGAAATGTTTTTGTTTCTATTTTTCCTGTAATTGCCTCTGAATGTTTCCAAACATGGAAAATGAATTTACAAGGATAGATACCAGTGACTGAAACTTAAATCAAATTAATGCGTCAGCTAAGGAACATTTACCACTGAATATGGGATCACTCATAAAATGATTCTCGATTATTCAGATATATAATTTCTCCAAACACCAACTCTCGATACAAATCATGAAGGTGGGAAAACATCGTTTTCAATATCTTTCAGACTTTCTGTCTCGAATACGATATATTTTCTGATATATTTTATATAAATTAAAGAAAGGTGTGTTTTCTATCAAGTTTATACATATTTCGACTCCAAAAACCTGACAAATGAAAAACAGCACAACAATGAGTCTGCACCGAACGACAACTTTCATATTACCTTTGATTTCATGGGTCCGTACTTCCAAAAATATTGACGGTAAGTAGTGTGTATGTAGATATACATAGATAGCTAGATAGATAGATAGATCGTTATACAGTATATATTTATATATATATATATATATATATATATATATATATATATATATATATACTCGTATATATATATATATATATATATATATATATATATATATATATATATATATATATATATATATATATATATATATATATATATATATATATATATAAGTGAATGTCTGTATATTTGTTTGGCTTCTTTAGAAATCAGAACCGCTCGACAGACCCCCAAAAGATTTTGCACAAGGCCTCTATGTCACCCCAGAAAGGTTTTTAACTCGAAATCAAACCCCTACACTGTGACAGATATACAACTGACACTTCACCTTTTCTTCTGGCGCTGCCAGAAGTATGATTAACCTACAACAATAAATCCCCTGTAACATAAATTTTTTATCAGAATTTATGTGAATTTTGATCATGATTTACGATAATTATTAATATAAGTGTTGAACATATACTCACTGCTTGGTTGCATTGTTAGATTAAATATTTTTGCTTCTTTACAAAAAATATTTCATGGCTATAAAGCAATGAAACCAAACCAGTTGTCCTCGTTCGCGCATGCGTAGTAGCCTCTAGCTCAGCACAAGGTGCAAGATGTATGATGACAGTATATCCTTTTTCTTTATTAGGTCAAATGCGAATTTTCTCATTAATTCGATCGTTTCTTCTTCGTTTATACATTTGGAATTCGGTTTAAATGTGGTTTACGGGGGTGTTTTGGCAACAAAACTTACCTACATACCTATTGCCGGTAGGTACGGTCTGCCACACCAAGTGTGGAAAAAATTTCCACACTTTTTTTAAGGGTTTATTTTGGTCAGTTATATTATTTTCTTATATTATATGATTCAATGGCCTATGTTCTCGGTCATTTGCATATTAATATATATTTTTATATAATAATGACTGAATAAAGAGCCATCAAAGAATGGTTGCTTACAACGAATCATGACGCAGCAGAAGTCGATCAAACGATGTCTTGGTTGACACGATGAATGCAGACAACAGCAGAGTAACCGCTTTAGGTTTCCATCTAATTAAGTTAATTTAAATCTATTTAAAATTGTTTTAACAAATGTAAAAAATGATTGTGATTATCTTGATAAGGATGTTTATGAGAAATGATCTTTAGACTGTGAAACAAAGTATACATCTTTTAATATATGTTAGAATTTACCGATGGTTGAACGAACTTAAAATTTAGGTGAGCGTGGAAGTCAGTGAAGTGGAAATGTGGCGATGCTGGGTCCGTCTGTTGATGCACGAGAGAAAGACCTTATCCCCTCCCACACACACACACACACACACACACACACACACAGAAACACACAGACACACTTAAGTGCAAATTTTAGAAATACAATATTTTTTATTTATTGTCTTTGTTCAGTGGAGATGCTTTTTTTCTCTTCTGATAGAGGAATGTAACTTCCCCTCCCATTCCCTCCACCTCCGTCTTCCCCTCACCCTCCCCTTCCCCTCCCTCTTCCCTTCTTTTTCCCTCCTCCTCCCCCTTACCTTCCTCCTCCCCTACCCTTCCCCTTCCCCCCCCTTTCCCTCCCCTTCACCCTTCCCCTCTCCCTTCTCCCTCCCCCTCTCCCTTCCCTCCACCTATCCGTAGACTTTCATTCAGAGTTTTCCTAGGCAGCGACGGGTTGGTCAGCCAGTCTATACATATGTGTGTATATATATATATATATATATATATATATATATATATATATATATATATATATATATATATATATATATATATATATAGAGAGAGAGAGAGAGAGAGAGAGAGAGAGAGAGAGAGAGAGAGAGAGAGAGAGAGAGAGAGAGAGAGAGAGAGAGATTTCACCACTGGAATATTTATTGAAAATGACATTTGATATGTGGCAAAGCGTCCTCTCCAGTCATACGTGGTTACCTCATTAAGTTTCCGAAGATTTTTCCCATGAGAAATGCAGACGCAATCTTTGATCAGAATTCTTAAGTCTTTTTTGCTAAAGATCATACTCCGTGAACCATTTTTTTTTTAAATTAGGATAAGATTAGCGTTCTTTTTCTTTGGCTGAAAGCCTTGTGAAATTTATGATTTGAAAAATGTAAGAGAAAGTTTTACGGGAAAGTAAAATATAACTTTTAGTTTAAAGTGTATGAATAATTTATTCCTGAAGCGTGTGGGCGTTGCCTCATTACCTGGGGAATGATAATGACATCTAAATTACCTAGGAGGTATTATCACCCGATCAGATGCCCCCAAGGTAATTTTTTGTTTTAAACTTGGTTGTTTCGTCATAGATACAGAACAGCCACAAGTGAAAAGAAGTTTATAATTAAATATAATGAAAGAATATCATATTTAAATATCATAATTAAATGCCATTCAAGAGAGCTGTAACTAGGAGGTATTAACTCTCTCATCGGGGGTTTTACGGTTAACAGGAAGTGTCTAGCTGGACACACAACTTAAATCAAAAGAGTCTGTACACGCATGCCTTAGGTATGATTGTTTTAATAAAAAATGTACAGAGTGAGTTAGAAACTGAAGTCTTTTGGGGGGCAATTCGTTATGTTGCAATAAATTGTAATAAAAAATTGCATATACTTTATAAGAGTGGGGAAGTCATTACATCAATAGCGTTTTCGCATCCACAATAAATATTTTTAACATGGTGTCAAAGATCGTTATTATAACGAGTTATATTTCTATAACTCATTATATTTTTCGTTGTCTTTTTAAGGGGAGCTCATTATTTTTATAATGAGGTGCGATGATGGAGCAAAAATCTTATGGTATTAGTAGTTCATTTTGACAAATTGGGTGTCGTGATGGAAATTTTGGCAATGCGTATGAACGCATGAATTTTACGCGCGCGCTGTCAGCGATATCAGATTATTATTTCCTTGCTGCGTTGCTAAGAGACTGAATTGTGTGTCGCAATTTAATTTGTTTCACGAGTTTTAAAATTGATATCAGGTTTCTACAATGGTTTTAGTATGAAGCACAATGGTTTTAGAGTGAAGCACAATGGTTTTAGTATGAAGCACAATGGTTTTAGAATGAAGCACAATGGTTTTAGTATGAAGCACAATGGTTTTAGTGTGAAGCACAATGGTTTTAGTATAAAGCACATTGGTTTTAGTATGAAGCACATTGGTTTTAGCATGAAGCACAATTGTTTTAGTATGAAGCACATTGGTTTTAGTATGAAGCACAATTGTTTTAGTATGAAGCACAATGGTTTTAGTATGAAGCACATTGGTTTTAGTATGAAGCACATTGGTTTTAGTATGAAGCACAATTGTTTTAGTATGAAGCACAATGGTTTTAGAATGAAGCACAATGGTTTTAGTATGAAGCACAATTGTTTTAGTATGAAGCACATTGGTTTTAGTATGAAGCACAATTGTTTTAGTATGAAGCACAATGGTTTTAGCATGAAGCACAATTGTTTTAGTATGAAGCACATTGGTTTTAGTATGAAGCACAATTGTTTTAGTATGAAGCACAATGGTTTTAGTATGAAGCACATTGGTTTTAGTATGAAGCACATTGGTTTTAGTATGAAGCACAATTGTTTTAGTATGAAGCACAATGGTTTTAGAATGAAGCACAATGGTTTTAGTATGAAGCACAATTGTTTTAGTATGAAGCACAATGGTTTTAGTATGAAGCACAATTGTTTTAGTATGAAGCACATTGGTTTTAGTATGAAGCACATTGGTTTTAGAATGAAGCACAATGGTTTTAGTATGAAGCACAATGGTTTTAGCATGAAGCACAATTGTTTTAGTATGAAGCACATTGGTTTTAGTATGAAGCACATTGGTTTTAGTATGAAGCACAATGGTTTTAGTATGAAGCACATTGGTTTTAGTATGAAGCACAATTGTTTTAGTATGAAGCACATTGGTTTTAGTATGAAGCACAATGGTTTTAGAATGAAGCACAATGGTTTTAGAATGAAGCACAAAGGTTTTAGTATGAAGCACAAAGGTTTTAGTATGAAGCACAAAGGTTTTAGTATGAAGCACAAAGGTTTTAGTATGAAGCACTGTGTCTTCTTGCACTGCGTAATGTGTGAAAGCACACCGCCTTTGGTATGCTAGATCATTTAACCTCCAGAGTGTAACATCTAATATAATCGCAGGCACCTGTTTTGGGTTAATGGAGGTTTGATTTGCTAATTTATGCAAAAAAAAAAAAAAATAGCTCTTTGAAGAAAGGTAATAGTAGGTCTACGAAGAATCTTGGATATTTTCAGTTATATTCTACTTTCTTTGTGTAAATATGAAAAACAAAACTAGAAAAATGAACTTAACTGAAACTTTATCGAAATAACAAAGAATGACGTATAGTAAAAACGTCTACTGGTCCAATAAACCGCTCGGTACGTGCTTCCATCTACAGCCCGTAATGACAATAGTTACCTGTAGCAGTGGTAATGGGAATATCCTTTGTAACGGCTCAATCGTTAACCACAATACTTGCCAGCGAGTTATTATCAGTTTGTTACATGAATAATATATTAGTAATGAATAATAGTCATCCCTACGCCTGAGTATTGAGAGAAATGTTCATTGCCTCTAAATTCTTAGCATTCAATCGATGTACTGGTGGAACAATCTTGCCGCGTAACTTGATACTCCAGATCCTGTTTCCCACTTGCCTAAGCTCGAAGGGATAGGGATTTTACACGTGTGTGTGTGTGTGTGTGTGTGTGTGTGTATGTGTGCATGTGTGTGTATGAGTGTGTGTGTTTTATTGAACTTTCACAGAACTAAGCTCTATAGCTGATGTGTTAAACTGTGCGTGATTTTCGTTTCTTGAAAGAATTGGTCAAATATTCTTTTGTCAATTGCAAGGTAAGAGTGAATTTATTTTTTATGGCTGTCTCCATATAATAATAATAATAATAATAATAATAATAATAATAATAATAATAATAATAATAATAATAATAATAATATCCTTTACCGGATGATTAATGGTTCATGTAACGCTTATGCCTCTCGTGGGTTCTTGGTCCTAGTATATTTGGGAACAACCTTTTGGTCCTCTTTACGATTTTCAATTTTTCTTGATTTTGGCCGATGTTTTATCGTTAACTTCTCTTACGTATGCTTTATCACTCATGTGGGACATCGTATTTACCTTTTATCTATGCATAGTTGAAACAAGATCATTCTCTTGGATGTGAAGCCAGCTTATATTTCTTGACATTCGAAAACAGATATGGATCGACTACGCCCAGAAACATCAAACCACTAAACGCGTCTTCATTTTAATGTTTGAACCCTCGAAACGAATGCAAAGTATTTTCATGAAGAAGTAAACATTACGTTTTTCCCTCAGACAACAAAGTGAGTACATGACCACTACAAGAAACCAGTCTTCTACCTGACAAGGTATTGAATGATAGTGCTGGGGCAAAGCATGCTTATAACATTTTCTTTGTGCTGAGAGAAGATTGTATTTGCTTTATCTGACCCCAGGAACGGCAAATAGAGTCTTCTCTCAGCACAAAGAAAATGTTAGAGGCATGCTTTGTTCCAGCACTGTCATTCAGTACCTTGTCAGATAGAAGATTGGTTTTTTGTATGGTCATGCATTTACTTTGTTGCTTGGGGGATAAACGTAATGTGCACTTCATCATGAAAATACATTGCATTCGTTTCGAGAGTTCAAACACTGAAATAAAGACGAGTTGAGTGGCTCCTTATTTCTGGGCGTATTCGATCCATATTTGTTTTCAGCTCTGAGCAGAAAGGTCCCTGTCTCATAACCAGAACAGAACCTTATGCCATACGAGAGTTTCTGTAGGTCATTTATCTTCAGTGTTTAATCAGTGGAAAGTAAGCGTGTTTGAATTATGCAGGATCTGTCAAAAATCTGAATCATTGGAAATCTCATTGCAAAAACATTTCTCTGAAACAAGGTACCCATACGTTATTCATGACGCAAAACGAGACAAAATAAAGCAAATAAAGGCAAAAAACGAACAAATAAACACAAACATATAAAACGCAACCTAGGGTACACAGTACACGGCACTCTCATATAACACGACCCCTCGTTTCTGCCTTGTGTAACCCTCTACGCTAAAACCTCTTCTACTGAGAGGCTACAAGTACCCCAGAGGCTGAAATTTCGAGGAATAACAGCGCTCTCTTCCAAGCGGAAGGGCGGCATGAATCCTCGCTTGCAGGCACCACAGCCGTCTGCTCTCTGAGCAAGTCTCTCGGGATGGGGTCGCCGTCCCCCCACCCCACGCCCTTTATATTCACCCCAGCGGATGCTAGTACCGAGTTACAGCTGGGTGGACTGTGGGGCGTCAGGTCAGAAGAGATCCAGGGACCTAGCAAACATGAGCAAGAAGCTGAGTAGCAAAAATCAACCACGGCAACCCTTCCACGCCAGTGTCTTCAACAACTGCCTATTTCATCAGTCTTTCCATAAGCTATTCCCTCTGCACTTATTAGGAGTAAGCTTAATATGCTGGGAAGAACATAGGCAAGATAATGAACCCTGTAAGGCAAGGTTCAGCATGATTTACAATAGGCGTGTGCTACAGACAGTCAGAGATTAACTCATGGGGAGTTTATCTTGCGTGGCTTGAGTGTAATCATAACGATAATTGAAGCTGTCATAATATTTCATTTCCTATCAAAGAGATACAGAAAATGAATATCCTATTATTTCTTTTTTCACTGAAATCGCTGTTTATATTCTAATAGATGGATGAAATACTGGATTAAACCATCACGTTTAAGTATCTCTCAGTTTCACTGGACTTAGATTAAAGCCATTTCCCCTCAAATTCTTTTGTTGCTTGAATTAATAAGACTTCCAATAGGCTGGAAAACATACAGATATAACCAAGGTATGTAAACATACTGTAGAAACGCTTGCAGGAAAGGTGGAAGGAGAATTGGGAGCCAGCGAGATGCTTTCGTCTCTTTTTCAGGTACAATACCCTTACATTACATTCGTCTTAGAAAATGTACATAAATAAAAGTAAAGAACTACTACATGGTTGCTAGTTTTCACAAAAGTTGATGTCATGAAAAGTGAAATATTTAAAGAGCCAAAAGTTAAAGGAGCCTTTACCCTCGTATAAGACAACGTAGCAGTTATTCATAGATTACTCTTCATAACAGCGGGCTGTTGGCTGTAATTCATACTTCGTGGAAACTAGCTATTAGTTGGTAGATCTTTACTCTTATTTATGTATTTTTTATAAGAGGAATATAATGTAGCATTATCGTACCTTTCCTCCTTTCTGTTGCAGTGATCTTGTCCTGAAAAATAAACGGAAACAGCTCGGCGTCTTCGAATTTTCAATTCGCCTCTCCCGCGAACGCTTCTGAATGTTTATATGCCACGGGACCATTGCATTGAGGCGTTGGATAAATAACCAAGGTGATACATTTTGGCTTTATGGCAATTCCGTTCGTTATTGTGCGTAAGGTAATCGACGTAACTTTTGTACGACTCACGTATTTTTCTCTGCCCAATATCTCCCGACCGTAAATCGGGTGATATCTGACGGTTCTTTTTAGTTTTCTGTAAAAGAAAACCATTGTACCGGCTTTGTCTGTCCGTCCGCACTTTTTCTGTCCGCCCTCAGGTCTTAAAAGCTATTGAGGCTAGAGGGCTGCAAATTGGTATGTTGATCATCCACCCTCCAGTCATCAAACATACCGGATTGCAGCTCTCTATCCTCAATAGTTTTTTTTAGTTTATTTAAGGTTAAAGTTAGCCATAATCGTGCTTCTGGCAACGATATAGAATAGGCCACCAACGGCCCGTGGTTCAAGTTTCGTGGGTCGCGGCCCATACAGCATTATACCGATACCACCGAAAGATAGATCTATTTTCGGTGGCCTTGATTATAAGCCGTAGCGGGTGTATGGAAAACTCGATTGCATCGATGAAACCTCGGCGCATTTTTCACTTGTTTATTGATGCGTTTCTTCGTTTGTGGTTTTCATTGATTTATCCTTCTTGTATATGTTCGGTTTGGTTGTCATTATGTTTAATACCACTTCTCTTCTCATTCTTTATTTGATGAAATGTGTAAGAATAACGTTTGCAGCGCTGATTTTATCTCCCATAATGGGAAAATGGTTTGGACCAAATTAACCATTAAGGCTTTTTTAGAGGGTGAGATTGCTAGCCCCATGAATTTTGTTAGCATGGATGGGCACTGGATAGTAATAATATATATATATATATATATATATATATATATATATATATATATATATATATATATATATATATATATATATATATGTATATATATATATATATATATATATATATATATATATGTATATATATATATATATATATGTATATATATATATATATATATATATATATATATATATATATATATATATATATATATATATATATATATATTTGCATCTATATTTGTATATGTATGTCTGTCAGCCATCAAAGGGTCACAATATTTAATCTGAAACGTGCGTTCGCGATGTCACAGTCGGTTCTAAACAAATCGAAGTCTGCCAAATCTCATCAACGCATTGCAAGGCTTCTGACAACGACCGTTCCTTTCTGCAATAATTCGCCGTATGATTTCATCAGATATTCTGGCGCCATTGTGTATTCACCTTTCCACCCTTTCAGGGTAAGCAAACGTGAATGAAACATGAATAAAACATCCAACGAGGGCTGAATGCACCAAGACAGACAAAAGACGGACAGACACTCAAAATCTCTCTCTCTCTCTCTCTCTCTCTCTCTCTCTCTCTCTCTCTCTCTCTCTTGAATGAGTTTACTTTTTCTTTCTTATCCCGTTTCTGACACAATAATGGCGCATATTCATAAGTTTGCGAGCCTTCGTCTGTGATTTGATGCGCGCTCATACGCAGACCCTAATTGCATTCCGAACTGCATTCATTGTCGTTCATGCATATCTAGCGTGCATTTTCTCTCTCTCTCTCTCTCTCTCTCTCTCTCTCTCTCTCTCTCTCGTGCGCCCTTCTTGGAAGCTTAGATCCAGTCTGCAAGTTGCTGAATTCAGAGTTTTTGGATTTCATAAACGGCGTTGGATTTAACCTCAGGATGTTTGGAGATTATCACAAGATGTTCGAATTTGAAAACGGTTTTGACATTATTCTTGCTTATCTGAATAGCAATCACAGACATCTATGGTATTTTAAATATAGTTAATCTGTTACAGCATGCTAGTCACCCTGATGTCGAGAATGTTGGATGAGGGACAAGACAATTCTAGTAGTGGCCATGTCAAAGATCTTGGTGAAATTCAGGCAAATCAAACCTCGCCACAGTCCTACAACTTCGGCCAAGTTACGAATTATCAAGAACATCAGAAAAATTGTAGTTTATATTCTTTAAAAACTGTATTCTTGGTTTTGATTTAGTAAGGAAATAGATCTCGGAGTTCTAAGAAGCCAGTAGTATATTTTGATCACAAATACCTAACAGTCAGTCTTTGTGAAGGCTAGGAACAAAAGCCATTGACTTTCGTATGAAATGGGTCGCTCAGCTCTTCGTGGAGTGATGACTGATCTTAGTCTTCCGTCGTGACTTGATTTCGAAACGCGTCGTGTTAGACATGCAACATTAAGTGTGTGATCAGAGAACAAGTTTATAGATTGTTTATCATTCATGATACATGGCTGGTCAGGTCAGGTCAGGTCGGGTCATTTTATTGAGACTTAACTTTCGTAAAGTTTGAGAGATGTGAATGTCAGTTGAGAAATTTTTTTATTTTATCTGATGGACTCTCTCTCTCTCTCTCTCTCTCTCTCTCTCTCTTTAAAAATCTTTGCTACCGCGGGAATTTGTATTCAGGAGACAAACGGGCAAAGAGTTATAGCTCTGTGGGCTACTGTTTGGAAATGCAGGCCGAGTATTGCTGGGGTATATTTTGATAACTTTCTCCGTGGTCATGAAATTGCCTTTTACTTTCTCTACTTTTTCTTGGTTTGTATACACACGCACACACACACATATACATATACATATACATATATAAATATATAAATATATATACATATATATACATATATATATATATATATATATATATATATATATATATATATATATATATATATATATATATATTTATATATATATATTTTAATATATATATTACACACATTTAGTACTTTCCAACAGCCAACAATACGTAATCACTTACTTAACTTGGAATTATACCAACGAAGATGTCAGTTGGAAAGCATTCTCTGAATTCCTCGTAACATCTACAATATGATATGTCGATATTCATTGCCAAGCAATTAAATAAAATTTCGCAAGAGTGACCCTCCACTGACATGTCTAATTAATTTCATAGCCTAATTTCAGTCGCGTATGCATTTTAAATGCGATCATTTCATCTGTCTGTTACCACAGTACCAGATTATTTCATAGATTGGCTTTTTTTTTTTTTTCAAAATTTTTGTTTTATTTTTAGACACTCGTCTTGAAATTCCTCATAATTTTCATGCAAGTTTAAGAACTTTTGTTTCCTTCTTTGATTTCGAATCTTTGTCTTAAAACTGATTTTCATTTCTTGCTAAGTTTCTGTTTTGCTTTATCTAATTATCTATCTATAAATATATATGTATATATATATTTATATATATATATATATATATATATATATATATATATATATATATATACTATATATATGTGTATATATATATGCATTTATATATATATATATATATATATATATATATATATATATATATATATATATATATATATATATATGTACATATATATATATATATATATATATATATATATATATATATATATATATATATATATATATATATATATATATATATATATATATATATATATATATATAGGATGTCCATAGTGTCATGGTGCAATTTAAAAAAAACTTGTAACTTCGTAACTATACATGATAGAATGAATCTGTACAAAGGATAAGAAAGAAGAATGACCCCAATCTTTCAACTGAGTTGCTTTTCCACATGTACACCATCATAACTAATTACAAAGAGAAATATGATTCTGTAGTTCTTGGAAAACATTTTCCAGGTGATTTGAGTAACTACCTTCAATCGCATCATCTGTCCTCGCTCTCAAGTCTTCTAGAGGCTGAGGCTTTGTTGTAAATATTACTTTTCACATGTTCCCCTACAGAATTCAACGGAGTCAAACTTGGTGAACGCGGAGGCTGAAACAATGGCCTCTTCCAAATCCATCTGTTAGGGGAAATTCTCATTTAGAAGCTGCCTGTCTTGCAGAGCAGAGTGAGAAGGTGCGCCATCTTGTTGAAAAGCTGTATTCTGTATAAGTTCTAATTGTTCAAGCTTGGGAATAAAGAAATGTTATAGCTTTTCTAAATAGTTATTGTCATTAACAACACGTTCTTCAAAAAAGAATGGCCATACGATTCGAATCTTTCCCAACGCAAACCAAACATTCATTTTGAGAGGGTTTCTTTCAAGTTCAGCTTTTCAGTTCCGCAAATAAGGCAATTATGCCTGTTGACCTCGCCACTAAGGTGGAGTGTTGCTTCGTCAGAGATCATTAAATTATTCAAAAAATGCATAATCAGTATTCTTTTATTGAGCTGATGGCAGAAAGGAAGTTGTGTATGACAATCCTCTTCTAGCAACACTCGATGCATTTCAAAGGATTGTTCTACAGATTCTACAGTTCCATCATCAGCATATGGTCTACCAGACCATAATCTATCAATAACAGAACCTGTTTCCTCAAATTTCTTCATCCACCTGGCTATGCAATTCCTGTGTGGTGCGCCTTTATTGTACCGAGTTGTAAAAAATTAAGTGTACCTTAGTTTAACCAGACCACTGAGCTTATTAACAGCTCTCCTAGGGCTGGCCCGAAGGATTAGACTTATTTTACGTGGCTAAGAACCACTTGGTTACCTAGCAACGGGACCTACAGCTTATTTTGGAATCCGAACCACATTACACCGAGAAATGAATTTCTAACACCAGAAATGAATTCCTCTAATTCTTCACTGGCCGGCCGGAGAATCGAACGCGGGCCTAGGAGAGTGCTAGGCGAGTACGATATCGACCCAGCCAATGAGGAACTAGAGAGTATACCTTCTTTAGACCGCCACAGTACATTTTAGCAATTTACTTTCTCTTCTGCTGAAGCCATGGGTTAATATCAGTTCTGAAAGAGAATTCATTTTCAAGTTTCAGAAATTGTGAAAAATATTAGATAAAACGAGTAATATATGAAACTTCAGAAGAACAGGAAAGCTCGTCACATCAAGCTTTCTCACCCTTTTGACAGACTAATTCTATCGCATATATTTACAAAGCTACAGTTATTTTAAATTGCACCCTGACATTATGGACACCCTAAAAAAAAAGAAGAAGAAGAAGAAGAAGAAGAAAAAGAAGAAGAAGAAGAAGAAATGTATATATATATATATATATATATATATATATATATATATATATATATATATATATATATATATATATATATATATATATATATACATACACATGAACGAATTTTATCACATCACCGTGATTCATATACAAGCATTGAGCTACAAATGTCCTTTAATATCCAATTCGCTCTACCTCGGAAATAATATATTTTCATATATGTTACCCGACGGGGAATTTTTTAGTTGATAAGAGTAATAATACGTTCGTGTATGTGTGTGTGTATATAATATATATATATATATATATATATATATATATATATATATATATATATATATATATATATATATATATATATATATATATATATACACTAACGCCCTTTTGTTCGCAATTTTCCAAAAAATAGTAAAAATTGAAATCATTATCCAACAGACATCTTTAAGGCCCATTCATCCGCCCCCAAAAAGATGTCTGCCTTTCATATATGCCTCTGCTTTCGTCTTTCCTTTATCGACCATATCTTTCTCCTCTTGCCTTTTCCACCCCTTTTATCCATTATATCTTCATCTCTATCTTCTTCCTTTTCGGGACAAAGATGTCACAGTCTTTGTCACTCTCTTTGCGTTTAGTCAGTTTTCCCTGTGCTTCTCTCTCTCTCTCTCTCTCTCTCTCTCTCTCTCTCTCTCTCTCTCTCTCTCTCTCTCTCTCTCTCTCTATTTATCGTCATTGGCCTGAGAGCTCTCCAGCTAACGTTTCAAAAGGGAAGTGAGGGAGACAATGATTCTTTTTTTTTTTATTGAATGCTCTGGAGTTTAGGGTTTATTGATTGCTCAGCGAATATGTCGATATATCCTTATTTTTAAACAAAAGAGTTGGTTTCATTTAGTTTCCAGAGCAACGAAGATCTTTCTTCGTTTATATTTTGGCTAATTTTAATCTTTATGGGCATTTAGACATCCTAGAGAGAGAGAGAGAGAGAGAGAGAGAGAGAGAGAGAGAGAGAGAGAGAGAGAGAGAGAGAGAGAATTCTACTAAGTGTTCATGAAAAGCATTCCTGTTATTGCAATGACTCTTCCAGAGCAACGAAGAACTTTTTTTGTACATATTTTGGCTAATTTTAATCTTTATGGGCATTTAAACATCCTAGAGAGAGAGAGACAGAGAGAGAGAGAGAGAGAGAGAGAGAGAGAGAGAGAGAGAGAGAGAGAATTCTACTAAGTGTTCATGAAAAGCATTCCTGTAATTGCACTGACTCTTCCAGAGCAACAAAGAACATTTTTTGTATATATTTTGGCTAATTTTAATCTTTATGGGCATTTAAACATCCTAGAGAGAGAGAGAGAGAGAGAGAGAGAGAGAGAGAGAGAGAGAGAGAGAGAGAGAGAGAGAGAGAGAGAGAGAGAGAGAGAGAATTCTACTAAGTGTTCATGAAAAGCATTCCTGTAATTGCACTGACTATTCCAGAGCAACAAAGAACATTTTTTGTATATATTTTGGCTAATTTTAATCTTTATGGGCATTTAAACATCCTAGAGAGAGAGAGAGAGAGAGAGAGAGAGAGAGAGAGAGAGAGAGAGAGAGAGAGAGAGAGAGAGAGAGGAGAGAGAGAGAATTCTACTAAGTGTTCATGAAAAGCATTCCTGTAATTGCACTGACTATTCCAGAGCAACAAAGAACATTTTTTGTATATATTTTGGCTAATTTTAATCTTTATGGGCATTTTAAACATCCTAGAGAGAGAGAGAGAGAGAGAGAGAGAGAGAGAGAGAGAGAGAGAGAGAGAGAGAGAGAGAATTCTACGAAATGTTCATGAAAAGCATTCCTGTTATTGAACTGACTCTTCCAAAGCAACAAAGGACTATTTTTGCATATATTTTGGCTAATTATAAATTTTGTGGGCATTTAAACATCCTAGGGGGGGAGAGAGAGAGAGAGAGAGAGAGAGAGAGAGAGAGAGAGAGAGAGAGAGAGAGAGAGAGAGAGAGAATTCTACTAAATAATCGTGAAAAGCATTCCTGCTATTGAACTGACTCTCGCAGCACCTAGCAATCTGCCTCCCGTCAACTAGTTAAACAATAAGAGGTGGGTTGCTATGGAGTGAGCAGAATATAGGAATAGAGAGATAGAAAGGATAAGAGGGCAAACGGAAAAGGGGAAAGAATAGAGGAGTCGAGAAACAGTCGCAAAAGTGGAAACCAGTTTGACAGGACGAAATCGTATCCGAGATAAAACTGGAACAGCAGAGCAACTGGGAGGAGAGAGTTTTCTCGTAAAACGTGACTTCAGTTACCGTGATGAGAATCGCCTTTGAAACGAATTCGCGTTTTGTCCCGAACAATATGAAGCGGAGTGAAGGACGGGAGTCCTATAGGATGTTTTCCATCGGGAGTAAGACTCACATTTCTGGATCCTCTGATAAAGAGGTTAAGTTGGCGGCATATTTAGTAATAGGGAAGGTGAACTAGCAGTTATTATTATTATTATTATTATTTTCAGACTCGATGACAGAAGTGAAGGATGCGTCCCCTGCGTTCCACAGCCCAGAGTGGCGGGGGGACCAGTCAATGGTAGTTCTCTGGTACCGCCGATTCAGCAGTTCCCTACCCATCTACAGGTGAGAGAGAGAGAGAGAGAGAGAGAGAGAGAGAGAGAGAGAGAGAGAGAGAGAGAGAAAGAGAGAGAGAGAGAGGTTTGGGAATGAGTGGTGAATGAAGGACAGTGAGACAATAAGGGATTTAAATGGAGAGAGAGAGAGAGAGAGAGAGAGAGAGAGAGAGAGAGAGAGAGAGAGAGAGAGAGAGGTTGGAGAATGAATGGTGTGTGAAAGAGAGGGAGACAAAAAGGGTTTAATGGAGAGAGAGAGAGAGAGAGAGAGAGAGAGAGAGAGAGAGAGAGAGAGAGAGATTCTTCTCAAGAAAAGTCGTGAAGGACACCACTCCAATTGATGATATCCCTTTTTGCTATTGACTACCATAACATACAATTCTCCCCGAAGATTTTGAACTTAAATGCCAGTCTCCTC
This sequence comes from Macrobrachium rosenbergii, assembly GCA_039081455.1. Classification (NCBI taxonomy): domain Eukaryota; kingdom Metazoa; phylum Arthropoda; class Malacostraca; order Decapoda; family Palaemonidae; genus Macrobrachium; species Macrobrachium rosenbergii. Next base: position 1,567,240 of record JANJGK010000050.1, read on the forward strand.
ATATCACTGACGATATTTCCATTTTGCAAATGTTACGCAAAGTTTTCAGCAGCGGAAATGAGAATTTATCCTGAAGGGCTGAAATTGCATGGAAATTCTGCACGAAAATGCTATACTTTGATCATTCGCATAGACATGTCACTATGAGCAGAAAATTTGCAATATAATGTAATGTGTAACAGAAGCTTCCGGACAATATTAGACTTTTGGTTCCACCCTGTATTTTAGGATGTTGTTCTAATCCCATGGCTGCTCCAGCTTGCCTCTGACCTCACAAGCATGTACCAAAACATACATTAGGAGCAGAACAATGTGTTCAAAATGTAAGGTTAAGTCAAATGATGTAAAAAAAAAAAAAGACCTTATTTACAAAACTCTGTACATAATCTTTATAGGGTCAATATATCTGAAGATTTTTCCAATTTACCAATCAAATTAACCTCTTTAGCCGGATATGTGCTGGAATATTGTGACTCATTCTTTGAAGCTTATTATGTCGACGGTTGTAGATACTCAAACCTTTCCTGTTATGGCAGGAACATTGATAATATAGTCATAATTCTTCTTTGATATTACTAATAATGCCTAAAGGGACATTTACAAATATCAGAAATAAAATTCTTTTTTCTAATACCACTAACTAAATGGATGTTAATTCGAATATCATATTATTTTCAGGCTGCACTAACGACATCTATTGGCAACTTTGAGAATGTTTAGGCTTTGCTTTGCTTGGTAAAAGACAATGTTGTGTGTTTTTTACCAGGACTCAAGTAATATTCTTATCAAGGATATGACAAATGTAATAAAACAGATTTTTTAAATCGCCTAAAGCTGATACCCATCGAAGAAGGAATTCGAACAAAAGGAAAAGTTTGCAAAGAAATGACCGATCGTCGTTCTGGCAACATTGAATCACCGGTCTTTCGTGTCCCTTGGCGAAAGAAGATGCAGAATTGTCAACATAACAATAAGCTGTTT
>JANJGK010000050.1:1568320-1590820 GCA_039081455.1 Macrobrachium rosenbergii
TTAGTTGATAAGAGTAATAATACGTTCGTGTATGTGTGTGTGTATATAATATATATATATATATATATATACACTAACGCCCTTTTGTTCGCAATTTTCCAAAAAATAGTAAAAATTGAAATCATTATCCAACAGACATCTTTAAGGCCCATTCATCCGCCCCCAAAAAGATGTCTGCCTTTCATATATGCCTCTGCTTTCGTCTTTCCTTTATCGACCATATCTTTCTCCTCTTGCCTTTTCCACCCCTTTTATCCATTATATCTTCATCTCTATCTTCTTCCTTTTCGGGACAAAGATGTCACAGTCTTTGTCACTCTCTTTGCGTTTAGTCAGTTTTCCCTGTGCTTCTCTCTCTCTCTCTCTCTCTCTCTCTCTCTCTCTATTTATCGTCATTGGCCTGAGAGCTCTCCAGCTAACGTTTCAAAAGGGAAGTGAGGGAGACAATGATTCTTTTTTTTTTTATTGAATGCTCTGGAGTTTAGGGTTTATTGATTGCTCAGCGAATATGTCGATATATCCTTATTTTTAAACAAAAGAGTTGGTTTCATTTAGTTTCCAGAGCAACGAAGATCTTTCTTCGTTTATATTTTGGCTAATTTTAATCTTTATGGGCATTTAGACATCCTAGAGAGAGAGAGAGAGAGAGAGAGAGAGAGAGAATTCTACTAAGTGTTCATGAAAAGCATTCCTGTTATTGCAATGACTCTTCCAGAGCAACGAAGAACTTTTTTTGTACATATTTTGGCTAATTTTAATCTTTATGGGCATTTAAACATCCTAGAGAGAGAGAGACAGAGAGAGAGAGAGAGAGAGAGAGAGAGAGAATTCTACTAAGTGTTCATGAAAAGCATTCCTGTAATTGCACTGACTCTTCCAGAGCAACAAAGAACATTTTTTTGTATATATTTTGGCTAATTTTAATCTTTATGGGCATTTAAACATCCTAGAGAGAGAGAGAGAGAGAGAGAGAGAGAGAGAGAATTCTACTAAGTGTTCATGAAAAGCATTCCTGTAATTGCACTGACTATTCCAGAGCAACAAAGAACATTTTTTGTATATATTTTGGCTAATTTTAATCTTTATGGGCATTTAAACATCCTAGAGAGAGAGAGAGAGAGAGAGAGAGAGAGAGAATTCTACTAAGTGTTCATGAAAAGCATTCCTGTAATTGCACTGACTATTCCAGAGCAACAAAGAACATTTTTTGTATATATTTTGGCTAATTTTAATCTTTATGGGCATTTAAACATCCTAGAGAGAGAGAGAGAGAGAGAGAGAGAGAGAGAGAATTCTACGAAATGTTCATGAAAAGCATTCCTGTTATTGAACTGACTCTTCCAAAGCAACAAAGGACTATTTTTGCATATATTTTGGCTAATTATAAATTTTGTGGGCATTTAAACATCCTAGGGGGGGAGAGAGAGAGAGAGAGAGAGAGAGAGAGAATTCTACTAAATAATCGTGAAAAGCATTCCTGCTATTGAACTGACTCTCGCAGCACCTAGCAATCTGCCTCCCGTCAACTAGTTAAACAATAAGAGGTGGGTTGCTATGGAGTGAGCAGAATATAGGAATAGAGAGATAGAAAGGATAAGAGGGCAAACGGAAAAGGGGAAAGAATAGAGGAGTCGAGAAACAGTCGCAAAAGTGGAAACCAGTTTGACAGGACGAAATCGTATCCGAGATAAAACTGGAACAGCAGAGCAACTGGGAGGAGAGAGTTTTCTCGTAAAACGTGACTTCAGTTACCGTGATGAGAATCGCCTTTGAAACGAATTCGCGTTTTGTCCCGAACAATATGAAGCGGAGTGAAGGACGGGAGTCCTATAGGATGTTTTCCATCGGGAGTAAGACTCACATTTCTGGATCCTCTGATAAAGAGGTTAAGTTGGCGGCATATTTAGTAATAGGGAAGGTGAACTAGCAGTTATTATTATTATTATTATTATTTTCAGACTCGATGACAGAAGTGAAGGATGCGTCCCCTGCGTTCCACAGCCCAGAGTGGCGGGGGACCAGTCAATGGTAGTTCTCTGGTACCGCCGATTCAGCAGTTCCCTACCCATCTACAGGTGAGAGAGAGAGAGAGAGAGAGAGAGAGAGAAAGAGAGAGAGAGAGAGGTTTGGGAATGAGTGGTGAATGAAGGACAGTGAGACAATAAGGGATTTAAATGGAGAGAGAGAGAGAGAGAGAGAGAGAGAGGTTGGAGAATGAATGGTGTGTGAAAGAGAGGGAGACAAAAAGGGTTTAATGGAGAGAGAGAGAGAGAGAGAGAGAGAGAGATTCTTCTCAAGAAAAGTCGTGAAGGACACCACTCCAATTGATGATATCCCTTTTTGCTATTGACTACCATAACATACAATTCTCCCCGAAGATTTTGAACTTAAATGCCAGTCTCCTCATATCACTGACGATATTTCCATTTTGCAAATGTTACGCAAAGTTTTCAGCAGCGGAAATGAGAATTTATCCTGAAGGGCTGAAATTGCATGGAAATTCTGCACGAAAATGCTATACTTTGATCATTCGCATAGACATGTCACTATGAGCAGAAAATTTGCAATATAATGTAATGTGTAACAGAAGCTTCCGGACAATATTAGACTTTTGGTTCCACCCTGTATTTTAGGATGTTGTTCTAATCCCATGGCTGCTCCAGCTTGCCTCTGACCTCACAAGCATGTACCAAAACATACATTAGGAGCAGAACAATGTGTTCAAAATGTAAGGTTAAGTCAAATGATGTAAAAAAAAAAAAAAGACCTTATTTACAAAACTCTGTACATAATCTTTATAGGGTCAATATATCTGAAGATTTTTCCAATTTACCAATCAAATTAACCTCTTTAGCCGGATATGTGCTGGAATATTGTGACTCATTCTTTGAAGCTTATTATGTCGACGGTTGTAGATACTCAAACCTTTCCTGTTATGGCAGGAACATTGATAATATAGTCATAATTCTTCTTTGATATTACTAATAATGCCTAAAGGGGACATTTACAAATATCAGAAATAAAATTCTTTTTTCTAATACCACGTAACTAAATGGATGTTAATTCGAATATCATATTATTTTCAGGCTGCACTAACGACATCTATTGGCAACTTTGAGAATGTTTAGGCTTTGCTTTGCTTGGTAAAAGACAATGTTGTGTGTTTTTTACCAGGACTCAAGTAATATTCTTATCAAGGATATGACAAATGTAATAAAACAGATTTTTTAAATCGCCTAAAGCTGATACCCATCGAAGAAGGAATTCGAACAAAAGGAAAAGTTTGCAAAGAAATGACCGATCGTCGTTCTGGCAACATTGAATCACCGGTCTTTCGTGTCCCTTGGCGAAAGAAGATGCAGAATTGTCAACATAACAATAAGCTGTTTCATTTTATGACAGATAAATAATTAACCAGTCTCTGCCAGAATCAAAGAAGGAAAAATGCAAAATTACATAAGTATTTTCGGTGTTCATACACTCTCAAATCACATTACATATTAAATGAAGACCATCTAACTACCAAGTCTACAGTTGGCATTCCTGAATTCTCAGTGACCATCGAGCTGAAGCCTTGGAAATCCTTGAGATTTTATTCTGAGGAAAATTTGACAGTTTTGGAGATATTTCTGAGGAAAACACGACCTTTTGTTTAAAATGCATTTATTGTGATAATGGTATTTCTCAAATTCGCTAAAATGACCAGAAATTCTTGACTTAGTGGGCGTGTCATTTTTTCCGGTGGGTGGTGTTAATCAGGACAGCCAACCTTCAAATCTTAGAGATGATACTGAAATGCTGTGAAACGGAACTACAGGCATTCAACATCAAAATAAAATATAAAAGATAAAACAATTAAGTAATTTCTCAGATTTCGCATAAATCTATTGTCCCATTTTTCTGCACCAATGAAAAGTTTTTTGTACAATATCTGTTGATAATTCTGGTTCCACGTTGGCGCCCATGCTCACTCGGTGGCCATTCTTTCACGAATACAAACCTTACGAAATATTGTAATGGGAGATTTGAGTAATTTGTGTACCCAATGTCATTTTTTCCAAGATTAACAACAAACTTACAAGTAGCCATTTCCTCTTTATCTCACATTGCGTCGAAACAGGTGAATTTTTGTATATAATAAAATGTGAAATATAACAATTTGGTTGGTCATCCTGGATGTCGGCCCACCTGCTGTCAAGGTGACTATACTTGGTACCAAAGCCTAAGTCGCGAATATCCTTGTGAACGTTTTAATTTTGCTTCGAATACATCTTAAATAAGCACAACATTTGAAGAAACAACACAATTATCAATGACAGTCCTTCTATATACGCATATGCAAATTTGTTGTACCTTGTTATGGAATACACACAATAGGTTCTTGATTGAAGAGCCATTTCGGCAACATTTGCTTCAGGGTACCAATAGATGGCGTTAGTAGTCGCCTTTTCTGATAAATAACTGGACTGGACAAGACTGAGCGATGATGGATCTACTCTACTGTAAGTATCACGTGGTCGCCGGCGACAGTTAGGTTAACGATGGTACCGTTGTTTGATGTAGGAAACTGAGTCTTTAGGTAGTTACTGACCTAGCGGTTAGACGGTATAATGAACGATGCATTTCTTTCCCTTTACAAAAAAGATTAACTATAATTTAAACTCAGCGATGAAAAGTCATATGCAATGACATGCTTGACTCAATATTGCCAATACTACTTATGACTAATTTGAAGCTTAATAGTCAATAATTCCGATGATAGAGATTACGTTAATTCGAATAAATTCTGCGATAATTATTTAGACTCAAATTAATAGATATATATTATATATATATGTATATATATATATATATATATATATTATATATATGTATGTATATATATATATATATATATATATATACTTTCTCAAATGAAAAATGCTCTAACTTTTACTAAACTAATTTTCTTAGCTTTACCAGTTTTATAATAATATAATTTTTGTAGTGACTTTATATATATATATATATATATATATAAAGTCACCACAAAAATTATATTATCTTAAAACTAGCAAAGCTAAGAAAATGTTTAGTAAAAGCCAGAGCATCTTCATTTGAGAAAGTAAGTTTCCTAATAAAACTCACCCAAAATTCTATAATAAAAATAACAGAAATCTAGATTAAAAAAAAAAATTCAATCAAAAACATCTAGAAAACAAACCTAAAGATGTCTGATGTCGCACTGACGTCAGAGGAAACAAAATAAATTCCACGATATGCAAATGTCCTACGATCCTTGAGCTACGACAAACAAAGGCTGAACCGAAACCGAATATCTCTCTAACAAAGTCCCCGAGACTGTATGCAAAACAAACAAAGCGAAATTCATTCAGATGTATAATTATACTAGGATGCGACATGAAACTGGGTCAGGTAAAAAAGTAGAGGTATATTCAGGTGGCTGATAAACATCATAATCTATGGTGCATCACAATATTGTGACAGGGAATAATGAGTACAAAGCCACAATAATGTGAATAAGAGACTGTATTTTTTCCAAAATACAAAAAAGGGTTCAAAAAAAAGGGAGGGGGGAGCTTTCGATCGTTTGCCATAATGTTCCTCTTCAGCCAACTGAATAAAAAAAATTGTTTATCTTAAAAAGAAAAATTTATTTTTTGTCATTTGGATGAAGAGGACCTTTGTGCAAAAAGTAAAAAACTCAACCTATTTTTAACCATTTTTTGTATTTTGAAAAATTCAGTCTCTCATTTGCATTATTGTGGATTTCTACTCAAAATATCACAATCAGGCAAAATCCACAGGCCAGACTGAGTTCGAAAATCTTCTACGTATGATGGTTAAAAAGACTGAAATTTTTGGCAGCTATTGGAAACCTAATTCAGCTGTTGTTCACCAGAGTGAAAAGAATTGATTATGCATATTAGCAATACATTGCCTGAGGTAAATGAAATGTTTTACCTGACCCAAAGGACTAACTATATGCGCATTGCAACATACGTGTTATTAGAGGATAATTTGCATAATGTGTCACTTTCCTCAAACTGCGGGATCTCTCTCTCTCTCTCTCTCTCTCTCTCTCTCTCTCTTAAGTTAACAGAAGAGATTTAAACCTGAACATGAAGGAAGATAAATTTAGAAATTTTTTAATTTTTTTTTTCATCTCAAAATTTTAAGGACAGCAAAGACATTTATCTCTCTCTCTCTCTCTCTCTCTCTCTCTCCGTAAGTTGTTATAAAGGTAGGTGCATTTAATCTTCACACAGTTTAAATTATTCTGTGAATAAATCATCTTTCAAGCTTAAGATATTCAAGAAGGAAACTGATTTAAAAAATTTTTTTTTTTTTAGTTATTGCAAATTCAACTCGCGTTCTTCAATGTTGCTATCGCCTTTTGCTTTTACAATTTTTAATCCTCGATTTTTTATTTACATTGTTGAGTTTGAATTTAAACGTTCAAGATGATTACACACACACATATATATATGTATGTATATATATACATTATATATATATGTATGTATATATATATATATATATATACATATATATATATATATATATATATATTATATATATATATATATATATAAGAGAGAGAGAGAGAGAGAGAGAGAGAGGATTTACAGTGTATTGAAATCAAATGTTTTAATAATCCAGTTTATTGACGGCTCCAATTGCAAAAAATCATTTCCCCTATTTCTAGAAAATTAACAAGGAAATCAAAGAAAAAAAATATTATAAAAGACAAAAATTTATCAATCGAAAATAACTGACTTTCATACAAAGAAAATCTTGTCAGAAGAACCATTGCCATCGGAAAACAACACTTCAACTCTTAATCAAGACCTGCACAAATCTGCATATTTCAAAACCCTGTGATGCAAGGGTCAAGCGCTTCTTAATTAGCAAACGCGGAAATCTGAGCAAAGTGAGAAAAAATAGTTGAAGTATCTTCACTTACAGAGGTCATTCTGTGATGACGAGTTTTCCCATAACAGAAAATATCACAAAATGTTCCGTATGCCAGCATATATCTCATATCTTCAATTAAATGTTCCCTTTTTTTAGTTTTCTGTAAAAGAAAACTATTGTGCCGGCTTTGTCTGTCCTTCCGCACTTTTCTGTCCTCACTTTTCTGTCCGCCCTCAAATCTTAAAAACTGCTGAGGCTAGAGGACTACAAATTGGTATGTTGATCATCCACCCTCCAATCATCAAACATACCAAACTGCAGCCCTCTAGCCTCAGTAGTTCCTATTTTATTTAAGGTTAAAGTTAGCAATAATCGTGCTTCTGGCAACGATATAGGACATGCCACCACTGGGCCGTGGTTAAAGTTTCAGAGGCCGCGGCTCATACAGCATTATACCGAGACCACCGAAAGATAGATTCATTTTCGGTGGCCTTGATTATACGCTGTAGCGGCTGTACAGAAAACTCGATTGCGCTGTAGAAACTTGGAGGCATTGTTTACTTGTTATTTATATAGAACAAACGTTTAGATTACTAATTTTTTGTATAGAGAATTAGATATGTGCAAAGCACATATAATTTAGTAAAAACATCTAATATACACATATGAACGTACCCGGTGGAAATTGCAGACTTGTTATCTAGTCACGAATAAGTTTAACTTATTTGATTATATTTAATTATAACGACATAAAATTTATAATTATATATATATATATATATATATATATATATAAACTAGTCCTTGGCTTCATTCATCTCCAGGCCCAACAGTCCGAAATATAGGGTATAAACCAAACGGAACATTTCCAGCGATGAAAGATCCTGATTTCTGGTTTCTGCTGATAACATTCTGGGTTTCTTTGGCGGTCTCATTCACGCGAAGGGTTGCAGAAAGAAACCCACGTAACGTATACAACTTCGCGAGTCAGTATGGATCCGAGGTTTGGTTTAAAAGATGAAAATTGGGGGAAAGTGTTTATAGGTTTGTCCTCTGGTAGAGCGTAGACCAGTGTTTCTGCATATGAGGAATTTTCAAGGTTGATTTTCTTTTCGTTTTTTTCTTGTTTTTTTTTATAGATCTCTCGTTCCCCTCCCTCCTCAAGTTTATATTTAGGTACTGTATTGAAGTATCTTTTTAAAAGTCAGTTTCCACTGCTCTCTCTCTCTCTCTCTCTCTCTCTCTCTCTCAAATAAAAATAATCATGTGCATTGCTCGTTATATTTAGGTATTGTATTCAAGTATTTTTTGTAAAGTCAATTTCCACTGCTCTCTCTCTCTCTCTCTCTCTCTATCCCTCTCTCTCTCTCTCTCTCTCTCTCTCTCAAATAAAAATAATCATGTGTATTGCTCGTTATATTTAGGTATTGTATTCAAGTATTTTTTGTAAAGTCAATTTCCACTGCTCTCTCTCTCTCTCTCTCTCTCTCTCGCTCTCTCTCTCTCTCAAATAAAAATAATCATGTGTATTGCTCGTTATATTTAGGTATTGTATTCAAGTATTTTTTGTAAAGTCAATTTCCACTGCTCTCTCTCTCTCTCTCTCTCTCTCTCTCTCAAATAAAAATAATCATGTGTATTGCTCGTTATATTTAGGTATTGTATTCAAGTATTTTTTGTAAAGTCAATTTCCACTGCTCTCTCTCTCTCTCTCTCTCTCTCTCTCTCAAATAAAAATAATCATGTGTATTGCTCGTTATATTTAGGTATTGTATTCAAGTATTTTTTGTAAAGTCAATTTCCACTGCTCTCTCTCTGTCTCTCTCTCTCTCTCTCTCTCTCTCTCTCTCTCTGAAATAAAAATAATCATGTGCATTGCTCGTTATATTTAGGTATTGTATTCAAGTATTTTTTGTAAAGTCAATTTCCACTGCTCTCTCTCTCTCTCTCTCTCTCTCTCTCAAATAAAAATAATCATGTGTATTGCTCGTTATATTTAGGTATTGTATTCAAGTATTTTTTGTAAAGTCAATTTCCACTGCTCTCTCTCTGTCTCTCTCTCTCTCTCTCTCTCTCTCTCTCTCTCAAATAAAAATAATCATGTGTATTGCTCGTTATATTTAGGTATTGTATTCAAGTATTTTTTGTAAAGTCAATTTCCACTGCTCTCTCTCTCTCTCTCTCTCTCTCTCTCTCAAATAAAAATAATCATGTGTATTGCTCGTTATATTTAGGTATTGTATTCAAGTATTTTTTGTAAAGTCAATTTCCACTGCTCTCTCTCTGTCTCTCTCTCTCTCTCTCTCTCTCTCTCTCTCAAATAAAAATAATCATGTGTATTGCTCGTTATATTTAGGTATTGTATTCAAGTATTTTTTGTAAAGTCAATTTCCACTGCTCTCTCTCTCTCTCTCTCTCTCTCTCTCAAATAAAAATAATCATGTGTATTGCTCGTTATATTTAGGTATTGTATTCAAGTATTTTTTGTAAAGTCAATTTCCACTGCTCTCTCTCTCTCTCTCTCTCTCTCTCTCTCTCAAATAAAAATAATCATGTGTATTGCTCGTTATATTTAGGTATTGTATTCAAGTATTTTTTGTAAAGTCAATTTCCACTGCTCTCTCTCTCTCTCTCTCTCTCTCAAATAAAAATAATCATGTGTATTGCTCGTTATATTTAGGTATTGTATTCAAGTATTTTTTGTAAAGTCAATTTCCACTGCTCTCTCTCTCTCTCTCTCTCTCTCCCTCTCTCTCTCTCTCTCTCTCTCTCAAATAAAAATAATCATGTGTATTGCTCGTTATATTTAGGTATTGTATTCAAGTATTTTTTGTAAAGTCAATTTCCACTGCTCTCTCTCTCTCTCTCTCTCTCTCTCTCAAATAAAAATAATCATGTGTATTGCTCGTTATATTTAGGTATTGTATTCAAGTATTTTTTGTAAAGTCAATTTCCACTGCTCTCTCTCTCTCTCTCTCTCTCTCTCTCAAATAAAAATAATCATGTGTATTGCTCGTTATATTTAGGTATTGTATTCAAGTATTTTTTGTAAAGTCAATTTCCACTGCTCTCTCTCTCTCTCTCTCTCTCTCTCTCTCTCAAATAAAAATAATCATGTGTAATTGCTCGTTATATTTAGGTATTGTATTCAAGTATTTTTTGTAAAGTCAATTTCCACTGCTCTCTCTCTCTCTCTCTCTCTCTCTCTCTCAAATAAAAATAATCATGTGTATTGCTCGTTATATTTAGGTATTGTATTCAAGTATTTTTTGTAAAGTCAATTTCCACTGCTCTCTCTCTCTCTCTCTCTCTCTCTCTCTCAAACAAACAAACAAATAAAAAATAATCATGTGTATTGCGTATTGAATATTTACACATACTGCATGTATAAAATACTAGAAATTATGCATATACATAAACGTAAGTATAAAATATTCTATACATACAGTATTGTCTAATATCATGCCTGTATCTTCATACATATAGACAAGTATAGGCATCTATACTATGAAATTCAAGAAAAAGGTGCAGGAAAATTCAGCTACAGTTGTTAGATTAACATCTGACATTCCTTTCCAAATCAATAAGAACTAATATTACATATTGAACATTACTAAGCACTACTGGGATTTAGCTCTCAATATGCATAAACTAATATGTTTAGCTCTTAATATACATAAACTAATATATTTAGCTCTTAATATGCATAAAATAAAATATCTTTTGACCCCACCAAGATGAACAAATACCCCTACACTTATATGAACACAGTGCTTTATGGTACTTAAGATTTATTCAATTGATTTTCGATGTTTTCATATGAGACTGAGTAATTGTCTGATAATTTATTCATAATCTGATACAGCGATCAATTCAAAACATTCAGTGCTTGCTTCGTGTGATGAATATTTGTGCAAAACAAAATCATAATTGCAGGAGGTGAAATGTTCAATGTTCAGTAGTTTTTGTTATTTTTTGTATATTTCCTTATTTTTCCTCAGTTTTATCAATTACTAGCTAACCAACCCGGTGCTGCCTGTGAAAACTCTGAATGACAACCGATGAACTCTGTGTGTGTGTGTGTGTGTGCAGCTCTCCCTCACTCTTTCCTTCTTTCTGTTCCATAACACCCCATCTACTCTCTCTCTCTCTCTCTCTCTCTCTCTCTCTCTCCCTTTCCTGTTAAGACAGTTGCTTCAATTACATTGCCCAACATTTTTGACATTTTATATTTCACCCACCTCTCACTCCCCATTCCTATCGGGGCTGAACTTGCACTTAAATGACATCGGCAGTGTCACTATTCATCTCAGTGACCTCAAAAACTATGGATTAGACATTAACATCTGTCGTTTTTGGTTATTTTTACATGTCATCCCCTTCCCACCCCCAACCCCCTTTGGTGCCAGTGATGTCTTACCCCCACAGCATTCTTTTTCAGAAAGTAAGCTACAAGCATACCGAAATGAAGTATAAATATGAGTAAAGTTTATTTAGTTACCAAGTTGGTTGAAATTGCTCAGTGTGTTTCAGAGTTATGCTGGAACATACTGTACACACACACACACACACACACACTCACATACATACATCCATTTTTATTGATATAGATGGATTAGTTTCTGAATCTACACTTAATTCTCTCTATTTACTACTATTTACTTTTTTGCTATTTTTTGTTTTAACTCTCATAACTATTTATCTTTTTCTTCACGTACTAATGCCTTATTGTAGCTTTTTAATTATTTATGTTCTTTCTGTGTATAAGTATAAAAATGATTTTATTCAGGAACTCTTCCCTAAGCAATCTAGTGATATTGTCTGATATTGCCTTGACATATATTCCCACACATATAAGAGTAGGAGTTGTAAAGGAATGCGTTATAATTGAAATATTATTGAAACCATAAAAATACCTTTATTCATAAAAATAACATTATGAAATTCATACATGAAGATTTTTTCTGACTGTTAATATGACAGTTAAATATTATCTCAGATGGAGTAAATATAATTACATACAACTATAGCTATATACACCGTGTGTACACCCATTTGCTTACAGTTATAGCAGAATTGGCTTTTGGAATTTGATTTTATCTTAGTGCTCCCCTCCCCCAAAACAAATAACATTGTAATAAATAAGCCATTACAATATTGCCACCGAAAGTAAACCTTCCATTCGACAAATTAATCTTGAAAAAATTGTTTCTGTATCATTATGATTGATAATTAGATAAACTTGTTTATATAGTCCCATCTCGTCTTCCTATGGTGATTTGGGAAGGTAGAGAGATGGTGGAGACAGTAGGACCCCTACAGGACAGCAAGCTGACGGAACTTCCCTGTAGGAATGTAGGAGTGAGTCCTGCACCTTCTTCCACCTGGTGGAATGAAGGAAAGGAACTCCCCATCCTACACACTAATTCTTCTTTGAATCCCGTAAGCATTTCAGATTCCTTAAGTTAAAATGTATATTATCTTTTCATTTTAATCATTTAAAAAAATGTCTCTTTTAAACTGCAGAAATAATTGACCTTCAGGAACGAGTATCACTGAAGCCACCCAGTCAGTGACTGCTGAAAGATAACTTCTGGACGGGACTCTGATTTGCCAATGCCCAAATGCCCGCCCAGCCAGGCGCTATCCTGCTACAAAGTGCCTCTGTTACCCTGAATATCACACGTAAGTAACGACCTCAGTGTCTCCATCTTAACTCTTACCTTTACTCTCCTACAGGAGAAGTATCAGGTCCCTGGAAACCACATGTCGCTCATATCGTCAGTCTGCGCACTTCTTTTTATTTTAATCTTCCCAACCAGAAGAATAGCTTGTGATCAGGTATTGCGATTATCCACCAGGTCAGATAGCACCATTCAGGTTTTCTTGCATGAAAGCACGGATACGGTTAACACTGATACACTTGATTTGTCCCGTTGCTAGGTGACCAATTGTTCTTAGCCACGTAAAATAAGTCTAATCCTTCAGGCCAGCCCTAGGAGAGCTGTTAATCAGCTCAGTGGTCTGGTTAAACCAAGGTATACTTAACTTTTATCCACTCTCTCTTTATCAAACAGCAGGAAACTTTGGTTTTCCCCCACACACATACATGTAAGTGGATAAAAATGGAATGCTTAAAGAGCAATCATGCATTTTAGTGACCTCACGAACAGCTTTTGTCTAGAGTGCAAAACGATGACATCTGTCTCTCTTTGGCACTGAAACTCTTGGTTTATTTACGTTTTCTCTAGCCCACAGCAGGAAACTATGGTTTCCTCCATAACCCGGAATGATGACATTAGTCTCTTTTTAGCTCAGATACGAGGCAAAAGCAACTCTGACCATCTCTGTGACTGAGGAGGACTATTGAGCAACTGCTACCTGTACAGGTGTGAATCCTGCCCTGTCCCACGAGCCTCTTTCATTGTCCGCTCTGAGTTGAACAAGTTATTGAGTCTTCACTCACTAACTGAAGAAGAAAAAGATGGATAGAGTTTCATTATCATCTTTTGTTCAGCGAAAGTTCAATCCCTCTTATCTCATTCCTTTCATCCATTGATTAATAAATTTTTTTTTTTTGTGAGGTTCATATATAAATTACCCACTACTCAATTTCGAAAAATAATCCTTTAATTTATTGTATATGAACTGAGTGGAAAAAGAATTTTTGTTTTTGTTAATTAGCCTTATGAAGGTTTTATATTGTACAAAATATTAATCCACATTTTTTCTCAAGCACTGAGCGAAGAAAATATAAATTATTGTATCTATTTGTATTTTGGAAAATTTAAATGATATCTTAACTGGTTGTCTCATAAAGTTTCTCGTATGATTTCGATTCTCGCTGATGCTCAAGGGATACCAAATACTGGGTCATCACTCAATTAATTCATTAGTTCATCCATTTTCCAGACGATCCCATAGTGGGTCTCTCCCTCGGGAGACAGCTGGAGGCCGAGAAGATCCACTTCAAGTGTCACCTCAAATCGAACCCCAAGTTCCACCGGATGGAGCGGTACCATAACGCGAGTGACACCTTTTATTATTTCACCCAGTTCTGGGGATGCAGGGAATCTCGTTGACTTCTGTAGTGCTTCAGTGAACTTTTAGAGTCTTGTGGCTTTTATTTATGGCGTTTTTAAGGAATGATAGGAATAATATTTCTTTTTGCCTCTGAATACTTCCCTTCCTTTCCTCCCAAGCGATAGGAAATCTTTCAGAAATTGCATGCCGTTGCAGTGGTCAGCAGGCAACCCCCGATTCTCAGAAGCGTCGTCAGGAGCCGTTTGGGATCTTACGCATAAGCGGCCATCAGTGCCCAAGGGCGCACTGTCAGCAATGGCCTTTTCCTGACGGCCAGGCGTAAGTGTTCATTTGAACTTTGTTAATGCTTTTTTACTATTTTGGGGTGGGAATATTTACGAGGGACGGTTACAGATTTGGTTGTGAATTCCTTTGTCAGTTCAGAATCGTCCACATTGTAATTACAATAAGATAGATTCTCTACTTTTTTATATTTTTTCTACTCTTCTGTGATAAATGAGTGATTTTTTTTTTTTTTGTATTTTGGAACTGGAAATAATAATATGTTATCAAAAACCAAAAGCTTTTGCCGCCACCTTGGGAAAGGCTTCTCTCAGCGCTTCCAAGTCTGTTGGGTGTTTTTGGTGGAATGTCTGTCTGTCTGTCGCAATTACTGTAATTGCCGGAATTTATCACCCCCTCTCACACCATTATCCCTCGCTTTTTTCCCTCTAAAAGCGTTGCTCTCTCTCTCTCTCTCTCTCTCTCTCTCTGTATTTCCTATTACCTTCAGTTATTTCTTTCAAGTGAACACCATAATATTCTTTGGAAGCAAGTCATTGGCAACTGTGGTGAGATTGTTCCATATAAATAGGGTTCATCTTCTGAATAATAATAATAATAATAATAATAATAATAATAATAATAATAATAATAATAATAATAATACTCACTTTCTTTCTACAAATCCTAAACAGTAATCTTCCAGTTTGGAATTCTCTGATACGAGATTCTGGTTAATTAATTACCGGGGTTTAGTTTCGATTATGTGATGCAAATAAGAATCTTCATGAGGACCTGGTGTGCACCTGTGGCCTCGTCAAACCAACCGAGTTGTCCTGCGCTGCAGATACCGCACCATAGCGGTACATTCCTCAACCCAAAAATGATATAAAACGTCATTATATCTTTTACTTCCCAGCATTAAGAATCTCCCTTTTCTCTATCTTTTGAATTTGCATTTTGCACTCAGGGTACAGCTTTATCCCAAGCGTGTAAGACCTTGCGAGGTCATCAGCCTGACCCCTGAGGAAGGGTCGCTTTTACGACCCCGTCTGCTGGTGATTAAAATGCTTTGGGTACGCTTCTCCTGACCAAGGTCCCTTAAAGACATCTTCCTTTGTCATAATTTATATATTTTCATGTCTCTGGGTAGATTGGGTGATGTCCGCGGCGCTGACTTAGCATTCAAGGCAAAATCCAACTTCATTCCTTTGTGAAATTCTTATGTTTTCAGATGGTTGTATATTGCGAGGTTTGTTCTCTCCGTCTGGAGATAAAGATTCTTTTTTTATCTAGCGAAGAGAAGATTCGAGTTTTTTCGTTTTAGGGAATTCTCCCGGATTCTACGCAGGCTGGTTGATAGCTGGTTACTGTTGCCGTTGAAGTTTTATGGTATATAATTGGATTAATTCAACTAATCAAGTTAGTTGGATTATTAACAGGGTTGTGTTAAATACAAGCCCGTGGGAATATAATCCGAGTCATGTCATATTCCTTCGTGAACGTCCGGGAATATTTACCACCTACGGAACTTCATAAGAGATCAAATCTTAAACAAAATGAAAGAGAAAAAGTATAGATTCACATCATCCGTCATCCTGGCCACTGAGGGACAATTTCCCCACAGCCCCTGATCAATAGACCCTTGGTCGTTAATCCTAAAGGCTCTCGACGTCCAGAAATTGGTGGAAGTGGTTGATGGTAGCGAGTCTACGGGATGGGCCACATGTTCGTCTATTTGCTTGTCTGTTCAGGCAGCTTTGGAATGGCCGAGATGATGATGGAGTGATAAGGCGATGGTCTGGATGCTTGCGTGAATGGTCTGAGAAAGAGATTCTCGTGTGTGTGTGTGGTCTTGCTTTAACGAGAGGTCTACATAGTAGGTCTGCCCGAAATTGGTGGGCATGCGAGGAGGTTTGTACGGGTTCGGGCACGGCTATGTAAAGTTAAGTATACCTTAGTTTAACCAGACCACTGAGCTGCTGATGAACAGCTCTCCTAGAGAGGGCTGGCCCGAAGGATTAGACTTATTTTACGTGGCTAAGAACCAGTTGGTGACCTAGCAAAGGGACCTGCAGCTTATTGTGGAATCCGAACCACGTTATACCGAGAAATGAACTTCTATCACCAGAAATAAATTCTTCTAATTCTTCATCGGCCGGCCGGAGACTCGAACTCGTGCCTAGCAGAGTGCTAGCCGAGAACTCTACCGACTCGTCCAACGAGGAACTAGGTATATATAGGAATCAAATAGAACCGAGTCAATACAAGTATAAATCGCTATGGTTCAGAAAAAGCTATTGTATATAACCAAGAGTAAGTGGAAAAATATATTAATTCACTTGGTTGTATGCAGAGGCTTTTTCTTAACAATTCAGGACAAACACGAGGATAAGTGCTGAAGAATGAAAAATGTTGGATGTAGCTGTGGTAGGTGATGTGGCCTCAACGGGTAATAATTCACGGTTGAATAGCCTAAGTAAGGGTGATGGGGAAAGACAAATTGCTCATCCACGGATGGTGTGGATGGGTCGGTTGACCTTGGGTTGGACCCACGAAAGTTGAGAAGGAGTGGCTGGGGGCTTGGGCTGGGTCGTGTCTGGGTGTGGGGGCGGGGGCGGGGGGTGGAGGGCCGGGTTTCAGGATGAATGGAAAGGAATGAAGGCTCTTAACACATCCTGCGAGGAGGAATTACAGGAGATAAAGTTGCAGTAGGCAATTTAATGGGAGGCCATTGACCAGCTCGTTACGTAGGGAAGGCGAAGAGTTCGTACGTGTGTCTAAGAGAGAGAGAGAGAGAGAGAGAGAGAGAGAGAGAGAGAGAGAGAGAGAGAGACTGTTAACGGAGAATGTACCTCATCGTATGGTCTTTCTGTATTGCCTGTTTAAAATCCATAGCATTCTTTTCTAACTAAATCTATCTAAGTGACGGCATTCCAAAAACAGCAGAATATTTCCACGGACATCCATATGTTCGCAGGGAAGGAAACGGGAAAATAAAACTCTAACGAAACGAAAAGGCAGGAAATTGAGAAGCCGTGTGCGTAATAAAATGAAGATTTTGATATATTGCCTCATAAAACGCTACACATTGCAAGTAGAAGCTCCATTATCCTGTCAGTGTTAATCTGAATCATTTGCTCAGAGGCGTTTGTTTCGGGTCTGAGTCCTTACTTCTAGGGTGTTAGAGACCTTTTGTAAGTACCTGCCGTCTGATTCTTTTTCTGATCTTAAGACAAGATAGAACAGAATTGAAAGTTCCTTTAGTGATGACAAAATAACATCGTAGTAAAAAGAGTGAAGACTATTTTTATGAATGGGCTGGGTGTAAATTACGAATGACTTGTGCATGTGAAAGATTATATTGTTCACTGAATGAATAACTAGGGAATGGAGCATTTAGGTAAGATGGTAATATATACTATATATATATATATATATATATATATATATATATATATATATATATATATATATATATATATATATATATATATATATGTATATATATATGTATATGTATATATATATATATATATATATATATATATATATATATATATATATATATATATATATATATATTATATATATATAAATTAGCATCCTGTTTCCTCTCTGAGTGTAGGAGGACCCAGTTCACAGAAACAGTGTTTGCAGCATTTAATAAAAATCCCTCTAATTGAAACCGGGTCCCCTCCAGTTATGAAATAAAAGATTACGGGAAAAAAAAACCAACTGTCTTTCTGTACTTGCGCTCAATACCTCGCAGGACACACACACACACAAGACACACACACACACACAAACACCCGATGATATTGGAATCATTAATTCGAACGAGAAAAGGTGAAATGAGAAAGAGATGACGGGTCGCCCTTTTTATGGCGAATTTCATTCGAGAAAAACGTGGTGGGGAATTGGACAGGCGTCAATAAACGGTTGCGTTAAAAGTAGGAGATTGATAGAAATTCTGGTGATGTATGTATACTTTTTCGTGGAAGGAGGGGTGAAAAGGACATAGTGAGTTAGTTAGAGATGCGGGAGAATGATGGATGTAGTGTTTGAATGGGATACGGGTACGATTCTTGAAATGATATGACGAACAAGAGTGTATCAACATTTGCCGGATGTCGAAGTCGGATAAATGTGAAGTTATGTTCAGTGTGGTTGGTTTAAGATTAAGTTGGCTCTTTGCCAGCACAGCCCTTGGCCTCGGGGAGGTCAGGTCTGAATAATAATAATAATAATAATAATAATAATAATAATAATAATAATAATAATAATAATAATAAATCAATGAATTATTTTTAAAAATTCATCACAGAATTAGTTAACGTACTGGCATAGACGTCACCTACCACTCCATTGGATTCTTATGAGAGACACCTTGAAGTAAAAGCATTCTCTCTCTCTCTCTCTCTCTCTCATCTCTCTCTCTCTCTCTCTCTCTCTCTCTCTCTCTCTTCTGCCGCTTGAAGCAACCAAATTTCCTTGTCTGTTCATCACTGTCCGCTGACTTCTCCTCCTTCAACACTTTCAAGATTGAGGAGAGAGTAAAGGGTTGTTTTTGGCCAATAGCGCATGAATCTTTAGGAAGTTCAACCTTTGGCATTTTGTTCACGTCTGAGGACTAACACATTGAAATATAGTTATGGAGATTGATCCTTCAATATTATGAAGTGTTGGTGATGTGGGAGATGTCACTATTTATAAGCAAGTAGCGGATTCGTACAAGATTTGCGAACTGAAGCATGAGGTGGACGACAAGGAACGTTCATTTCTCAAGACCAAGAGGAAAAACTTGTTTGTCAGATCCAAGCAGTGGTTGATATGTGGATTCCCCCAAATGTGCCGGGTCAGCAGGTCCAGAGAAGACCCAGGGAGGCAGCTAAAAGGACGGCGGTGAAAGCTAGTTGGAGAGTGGAACCATCTTCCGACGGCATCGAGGAGATCCTGTCCTGTGACAAGTACGCCGTCGAGGGACTGAAGTTGACCTTAGCTGCCGTGCCTGAAAGGAGAGAAGACTACGGTCACCTACTCTGCCGGACGGCAAGTGACGTCAGCCGTCGGAAGGAGCCGTGTGTTGTCAACCTCGTACCAGCCGGGCTGCAAATTCCTGAGATGTATGCTATAATTTTTTTTTTTTTATAGTATTGCACCAGCCCCGGTTTTTTCGCTATGCCCCTGGGTTAGGTTAGATTGGTAACTCTAGAGTAGTTTAGGTGTGGAAACAATGAGATTATTTTCAAGAGAATTCTATGGCTGGTTTTTGAGATATGGCGTCCCACTTTTTTTTCCAGGGAAAGGTCTCTGTACTAGGTTACATCTTGGGAAAATGCAGCCAGCCACCATATAAACCCGCCAACTGCCTGTCAACCCTGACGCCCTAATGCCAGCCCTTGCTGTATCATGGTTGGAGGGATTTGATGGAGGGCTGCCCCAGAATTTCCTGCTGGAGGCGTGGCAGTAGTGTTCGCGAATGTCAGCAGGTAAGACAATTCTGCCAGTTCTCTTGAAGTCTTTCCATCTGCTGCCACTTAATGTCAATAAATTATCTGTTTAAATTTATCATGTGAACTTTGACCTCATTTGCATCTGGAAAAGCAATGAACAGTTTTGCTTCAAGTATTTAATTTTTCACTTTAGTGTAATAATTAAGATCCTCTCATGAGAAACTATGAGATGAAATATTAATTTTTTTTATATTTATAATATGCAAGCTGACTAACCCGGCGCTGCCCGAGATAACTATAAATGACAATAAATTTTCTCTCTCTCTCTCTCTCTCTCTCTCTCTCTCTCTCTCTCTCTCTCTCTCTCTCTCTCCCTTCACTTTTTCCCCTCTTTCTTCTCCCTAACACCTTCTCTACTCTCTCTCTCACTTTCTTCCTCTGTCTCCTCCCTAACACCCCTTCTACTCTCTCTCTCTCTCTCTCTCTCTCTCTCTCTCTCTCTCTCTCTCTCACACACTTTTTCCCTCTGTCTCCTCCCTAACACTCCCTCTACTCTCTTTCTCGCTTCCTCTCTCTCTCTCTCTCTCTCTCTCTCTCTCTCTCTCTCTCTCTCTCTGCCTCTTTCCCTCTTTCTTCTCCCTAACACCCCCTCTATTCTCTCTCTCACTTCCTCTATCTCTCTCTCTCTCTCTCTCTCTCTCTCTCTCTCTCTCTCTCTCTGTCACCCACTTCCCAACCCCCATCTCCTTAGTGCCATTGATGTCTTACCCCCACAGCATTCTCTTCCAGATAGTGTCATATGTATACCCAAATTAGGTATGATAAATTCGTCAAGTTACTAAGTCTACGGGCATAACCAGCACCGGTTCAGGGAAGCCCCCCCTCCCCCCCCCCTTGGTGCCCTTTGATGCTAGCGATGTCTACCCCGGCAGTGCTGATTTCTAGATAGTAAGTCATATGTATACCAAGTTCGGTTGAAATTGCTCAATGCGTTTCAGAGTTATGCTGGCACATACACACACACATACATACATTTATATTTATATATATATATATATATATATATATATATATATATATATATATATATATATATATATATATATATTCCATCGTAATTTTCTTATTCTTACAAGATGTGTCAAGTTATTACAAGATCCAGAATATGATTTTTTGTAATTAAAGTTAAAAAGGAGTGGGAGAACACTGTTTTTTTTTTGTCTTTTTCTTCATAAACCAAAAAAATGAACTAGCAATAATTGTCGTCATCTGAAGTCTTAGAAGAGCTTAGAAAAAAATTGATTAAAAGTCCTAATGACTTTTTAAAGTAGATGTTTCTAATTAATGAAGCCTTCGTAGTAAGAACACGTTTGAATTCTAATATGTGAGGTGAATTAGCTATCCAGAATAAGATTTATTCATTTGCGAGATGAATTGTTAAGTAATTTCACTTTTTTCACCATTAATAATCATTTTATTACGTTTATATTATCTTTTATGAACATGAAAATTGCTCTCTTAACATTGAGTATGTTTCTTTCCTTGTGAGAAGAAGAAAATGATTAATCTTTACACTGTAATCAAAAGTCATCTCAAGACTTTACTCTATTCAGTTTTTTGACACCTGGCATTTCAAATGTTACTCCCAACAGCGAGTATCTAGAGTGGGTGGTCAGCGGGCTGGAAAAGGAGTTGTTCTGAACACAGGTCACAATGACCACGGTCGAAGCGGCCCCGTCACCATGCAGGCCCAGATATGCATTGCCCAATGCAGATGGCCCCAGGTCAGGTTAGTTAGCCAGGAAGGAATCCTGTTGTGACGTTTCTCTTGAAGTTTTTCGTCATACTCTCTTCCGTTGGTAATCTAATGCTAGTTTTGTAATGTTCTAACCCCCAAGTGTTCTCCGGACACTTGGAGATCAGCACCCATTGACCTAATCAAGAAGTTTTTAGTACTCTCAGGCTGCTGACAAAGAGTGCATTCGTATCAGCTGTCTATCCGTGTGTTTACTTTACTCTATGATCCGTTAACCTATCTCTTTAACACTAGACTATTTTTTGAGCGAGGCTTCTCTCCTTTCTAAATGTTCCAGGACCACTTTCTTATTCACATAGTATACACACACACACACACACACACACACACATATATGTATATATATATATGTATATATATATATATATATATATATATATATATATATATATATATATATATATATATATATATATATATATCCTCTAATATATTCCAGCCGCAGAATCAGTTGCGAAAGTTCCTCAGTTGTCGGTGCTGCATTAGGAATTCTTGGCGTGAAATTGGTGTTGTTATTAGTCGGTGTAGCCGTTGTTAGAGGACTCTCTGACCATGAAGGAATTGGGGTCCAGTTCCTTCCAGCCACCGTTTACAAAATAAAACTTCTTCCAAAGGCTTCTGGAAAGAAAGGCAAAGCCATTCCAGAGGCTAGGGCCAAAGGAATGAGTTCCAGTCTTGGGGTCCAGTTCCTTCCAGCCACCGTTTACAAAATGAAACTTCTTCCAAAGGCTTCTGGAAAGAAAGGCAAAGCCATTCCAGAGGTAGGACCAAAGGAATGAGTTCCAGTCTTGGGGTCCAGTTCCTTCCAGCCACCGTTTACAAAATGAAACTTCTCCCAAAGGCTTCTGGAAAGAAAGGCAAAGCCATTCCAGAGGCTAGGACCAAAGGAATGAGTTCCAGTCTTGGGGTCCAGTTCCTTCCAGCCACCGTTTACAAAATAAAACTTCTTCCAAAGGCTTCTGGAAAGAAAGGCAAAGCCATTCCAGAGGCTAGGACCAAAGGAAT
>JANJGK010000050.1:1598320-1605820 GCA_039081455.1 Macrobrachium rosenbergii
TGGCACTTATCTGATTAAAAAAGTGAAAGCGAGAAAGAGAGAGAGAGAGAGAGAATGATTGACTTGCAGTGGCAAAAATTCTCGGGATTTTTGTAGTATGGCTTGATGTTTAACCTGATTCATAAAGGGAATTTATAAATGAGAAAGAGAGAGAGAGAGAGAGAGAGAGAGAGAGAGAGAGAGAGAGAGAGAGAGAGAGAGAGAGAGCAAGGGATTGCAAGCGTGAATTTACTTACAATAGTTAAATACCTCATAGATAAATTCTGCTCCAGATTGTTGGAGTGAAGCCTTGAGAGAGAGAGAGACAGACAGACAGAGAGAGAACGTTTGGTCGAGGTAGTATGGCGAAGTTGGTGTGCGTGGTTGTGGTATTGCCTAACTACACGATAATTAATTTCAGACCTCATTTAAACCGACTTTATAAGGGATATGTCTTCGTAACATCACGAAGCGGTCGCTGTAACGAAAGGAATATGTCACCGTAACATCACGAAGTAGTCGCTATAACGAATTTCAAAGGTATTAATGAGGAAATTTGCATTTGAACGAATAAGAAAAAGGAAATATCGTACATGTTGACGTCGGTCTTAGCCAGCAGCTACTTAAGATACAGTGTCTGTTGGCTATATAGATATTAAATTAGTATCACAATTGTAATTTTAGACAGCGTAAAAAGAGCTGCAACTGTTTTTGGCTTCCTGTACGTGTTAACAGACGTGTTTCATTGTCCTTTGATGTTTCTGAGGGAAAGTGTAGGCCGAAGTCTGAATGGTCTAATATAGAAATTGTCGATAAACAGTGATTTTTTAGTGGATTGCGTACTTAGATATGATGATGTTATTAATGCCTCAAGGTACTTAAGAATTTGTATTTTATTGGCAGGGTATAATTAAGCTACGTTTGGCTAAGATCGAAAGTAATTTTGCAATGAGGGGGTACTAATACACATGCATGGATGGTGATGGATTTGTTTCGTCTCTTCTCTGAATTATCTCTTGATCTCCAGAGTTGTGGCCATAACTACTAAGTTTTTTTCTTTTTTGTGGATTAAGTAGTTAGAAATGATGATGGTAATACCACAGGGTACTTGAGAATTTGTATTTTATTGCCAAGGTATGATTAAGATACGTTTGACTTAAAAAGGACACTGAAAAAGAAACTGGGAATTTGGTTGCGAGTAATTTTTAATGAGGTGGTACGTCTATCACAGAAACATTTAGTCTGTTACTTTTTCCGTGGTGAAGATTGTAAACCACATTTAAACTGATATAGGTTTTCAACGTTGGTTTTATTGAGGTAATAAACAATAGGGAATTTGGATTTATTGTATAGGTTAATCATACGTCTGGCAGTGCCGGGAAAAAAAAGGTGGAGTGTCAGGTGAAAAATGAGAATAAACCCAGAAAACTGAAGGAAAAGGTGACGTACAAACGAAAATTTCTTGTTTTGTCTGTTTTTGTATGTCCGTCACGGGGTAGGAGTTTGATTTTGATTTAAAATCATTTCTGGGGTGACATAGAGGCTGCGTGCAAAATTTTGTCTGGGTCTGTCAAACGGTTCAGATTTCTATAGAAGCCAAACAAATATGCAAACATTCACTTTTATATATATAGATATATATACACACATACCTGTATATGTATACATACACACACGTATATACTGTATATATATATATATATATATATATATATATATATATATATATATATATATATATATATATATATATATATATATATATATGCAAATTTCGTTGAATTCTATGACTTTTTGGTTATTGATCAACTTCTTATTAATTTTGACAATATTTTCTGAATCTTCTACGTTCTCCCAAATTCAGCTGAAGGACAAAAAACGAAGATTAACTGTGTTCCATTTACTATAAACACAACACCATAGCCGTCCCGTCACTCGTCGTGACCTCTTCAAAGTGTATCATCTGGATGTTGTTGTTGTTTCAGATTTAGCTGGCCTTGTGCCAGCACGGGCTCTTGCTCCTAGAGCAGCCCGTA
The DNA here is from genome assembly GCA_039081455.1 of Macrobrachium rosenbergii. Lineage (NCBI taxonomy): Eukaryota > Metazoa > Arthropoda > Malacostraca > Decapoda > Palaemonidae > Macrobrachium > Macrobrachium rosenbergii. The sequence continues at coordinate 1,600,336 of JANJGK010000050.1, forward strand.
ACTCTATAATCTGGACATAGCGTCTTGTTGTTTTGTTACAGCGTGCGGACGGAATATAGCGTCCAAACAATATTACAATAAATCATTATAGCATCAGTAAGTACAAAATAAACAATTTTAATTTATTTACAGTTATTCAAGTTACAATACAATAAAATTTAATAAAATTCATAATAAAAACATAATTTACTTTGTGAAAAATAATGAAAACAAAATCACGTGTTCTGTCGGCAACAAACAAAGCAGAAATGGAAATCCAGGTATTATACAGATTACGGGGATAGGGGGATTTGAAAAGGGGGGTTGGGGGGAGGAGAGAGAGAAAGCGTGTGATTTAAAAGGCGTTGCTGCCGTTGTTACGGCTGTTTCTTATATTAGCGTTGTATGTTGTAGGGCGTCTGCCAGATGGGAGTGATCTTTCCGCTTCGAGTTGTTTGTTCAATGTAGTTTATGTAATAAAATGCTAACAGATTCAGCTATGATATCTGTATTCTCCACTAGCTCTTGTGTCGTAGGTTTGCAGTTGTGGTGGTCTATTAGTGTTGGTGGATGGGTCCATTATTTCGATGGGCCTGTCGGCGTCTTTTTAGTGTGGTGGAAGTTAGGCCAACGTGCGTTTTTTCGGAGGACCGGCACAAGCATCCTCTCTGGGCAGGTAAGGCGGTAAACGACGTTGGTACTGTCTACCCTGTCAGGGCTCGGGCTGGTATTATTTCTCATGATGAGAGAAGCTGCCAAATTCGGTTTGCAGTAAACGCGTACTTGGACCCGTTCGAAAGGGGCTTTAGGTGCGATTCCTCTCTTGGGGATGGCCTTTTTCTCTTCCTCGAATCTATCGTTGTATTCGGTTCGATGATAAATGATATTTTTATCGCCGTCGCCTGGCTCTTCTTCTTGTTACTTCTTCGATCAGCTTAGCCGATCTTGAAAGCCATTATTTGTCAAGAGCTGTTTGACTCTCTCGATTTCAAGGTGGGTCTCGCGCCACGTGGAGCGGTGGGTTATAGCTCGCTTTACGTAGGCATCCACGACCGATCGCTTGTAAGCTGCTGGGCACTCACCACGGGGGTTAAGAAACCCCCCCACCCCGTTTGTTGCTATCGTGTAGATTTTGTCGTCAAGCGTTTGCCCCTTTCGTGTTATGAGATGTCTAGGAAAGGGAAGGTTTTTTTCTCTGCTGAATTCTATGGCGAAATTTAGGGAGGAATTCTTCTCAAATTCTTCGGTTAATTTTGTGGCTTCATTTTTACCCCTCATTGTCTTGAAAATATCATCAACATACCTCGCGTATATGCGTGGTTTTTGATGACTGACAAGAGTCGTTGTCTCGACGTGGTCCATGCAAATAGCAAAAAGGACTCCGACTGAGGACCCCGTTGCTATGCCGTCGCATGCCTCAATAAGTCACCTTTGTGTTGAGAGGAAAGGACCCTCTTTAGTGCATACTTCCAACATCGATTGTAACGTCATCTCCGGTGATGGTATTAGTTCGCGGTGGGTAGGGCATATACGATTGAGTATCAGGTCGATTGTCTCATCTACTGGTACGTTTGTGAACGAACTCTCTACGTCGAGGGAGTTTGTCCCCCCGTGACTGAAAACCAGAAGATATGATTAAAATTGGGCCTTAATTATCATTACATTAGGAAACCCAACCAGATGTCTAAACGTGTAAACATTGAGCGTCTAATAAACAATTTGGAACAGTTAAACAATAAAAACCAAATAAAAATAAAATCAGGATGCATCCCAGAACTCATGGGAGAAGCACGAACCTTGCTAGCTTGAATTCTCTCTCTCTCTCTCTCTCTCTCTCTCTCTCTCTCTCTCTCTCTCTCTCTCTCTCTCAATATCCGGCACACGTCACAGGCACCAACCTGTGTAACCTGTTCCCTCTCAGCATCCGCGCAAGATCTTGTATAAGCGATTACGAGAGACACGCCCCAAGCGTTTGATAATGGTGGGGTGGGGGGGTCGGGCGGGTCCCTTATCTGAGCAACTTGACAGTTGTTTTGAGATGTCTCGTGTCTACAAGACTTCAGAATGTTATCGTCGTCTCTCTGTCACTGGGGCAGGTAGTCATGGATAATATTGGAAAGGGAAGTGTAGGGATATATAAAAGTTTGGGTGATAACCCTATTATTATTATTATTATTATTATTATTATTATTATTATTATTATTGTTGTTGTGTAATAAACATCCACAATGTCTAAAATAACTTGAAAAATTTTACATTTTAACGTTAGCGCTGATGAGGAACACCGTTCAAGTGTTCGAAAGTCTTTGTTTATTTCACATGGTAATATATTTACTAGAAAGTTGTGGATTTTCATTACACAGATTGTTTTTCACGAAATTGTTAATCTCTTATTATTATTATTATTATTATTATTATTATTATTATTATTATTATTATTATTATTATTAAGAGGAAGAAGAAGAAGATGAGGAACCCTATTCATATGGAACAAGCTCATTAAAGGGACTATTGACTTGAAATTCAAGCTTCCAAAGAATATGGTGTTCATTAAGAAGGAGTAATAGGAGGTAAAGGTCTCACTTATTAAAAAAAAAATAATAATAAACAGTTAAAATGTATTAAAGTGCAAGGAGAACAGTATTAGGGCAGTAATGCATTTCATCTTCGCTTGAACTTCTGAAGTTCCAACCGCACGATATCCCTACAGATTTATCTGTTCTTAAAGACAGTAGTCTGATGTTTGCGTCAGCGGTGAGCGAGCAGGCTTGAAAAATTTGCCATCTTTCTTAAAACGAAGTCAAATAACTATCTCCTAACTACCAGTTTAAACAATGACCTAATAAGTAAACGAGATCGCCTTGGATCCCTCGTTATGCAAATTCGTAGCTGACAGCTTTCCCGATTAACCGGTTCTTGTTCATGACCCTCTAACAAAAATAGCCCCAGAGAGGAAGCAGAGATATATATAAATATCTGAAATTAAGTGCTGGTATCTGAATCCAATCTCGCCCCCAACCCACATACACACAAGCACAAAATCAAGCAATCTGATGCTGTATCCCCATCCGGTTAACCGAACCAGGGGGAATTACCTGTAATTAAGGAAATACACCTGAATGGAAAGCAATGGCCTGGCCCGCACGACAACGCTGGCCTAAATCACCGTGTTCATTTATAAAGGTATTTCTCTTAAATTTTGTAATGTTTTGGTCCGATTGTTCGTTTTTTTGTTGAATTGCCTGTTTCTCTAAGACAAAGAGATCGTATATAAATAATTTACAAAGATAGCTTTTTACTGTTTTTGTCACTCCAGGAACAGTGAGTGAGCAAATTTCGTTGTCTCCGCCCTTGAACTATCGCCTCCTGAACCTCAGACTATGACAGGAAGCTGCGCAATAGGCGAGATAGATGCGTCTGCGTTCTCATGTCTGCAGGCAACTTTAGATCAATTTCTAATGTTCGTCTCGAGCAGTTTCTGTGGCCACCCTAGTCCAAAATGGATTTGCAGGACTGAATGTTGTACTGCTGACAGAGAGATGATAGGGATTTGAAGCCTGCCTTTGCTGACTGACACAAAACAACGAAATTCTCTTGTCCGAACGGCGTTGTCCATTTTGCCATCTTACGAAAATTTATCACTTATTCAAAACTAGACGTTTCTTTCTCCGGCTGAAATAATGAGTGAAGCGAACTAACAGGAGATGAATGATAATTGACAACGGCTTGACCTCGAGAACTTGGGACTGTCACAATTTAAACTTGTTCTCTATGTTAACACCACTCTGTTGTCCTTCATAACTTCGTGGTTTAGGACGGTAATGATTCAGGTACCTTTAAAAATTCTGGAGGAAATTATAAGAAAATGATACCCTGTCTTCTCGAGGCAGAGGGATAAGGAAAAAAAAAAAAACTACGCAATATTCGACAAAGGAACTTGTTGCTTCTATAATCATGCAGTGGTTATCTCGGCAAGTTTACGTGGCCCTACTTGAAGGTCGAACGAGGACTGGTTCCCAAAATGATTGACTGTGTAACTCAATGTTATGAATGAGAGAGAGAGAGAGAGAGAGAGAGAGAGAGAGAGAGAGAGAGAGAGAGAGAGAGAGAGAGAGAGACTGGTTCCCAAAATGATTGACTGTGTAACTCAATGTTATGAATGAGAGAGAGAGAGAGAGAGAGAGAGAGAGAGAGAGAGAGAGAGAGAGAGAGAGAGAGACTGGTTCCCAAAATGATTGACTGTGTAACTCAATGTTATGAATGAGAGAGAGAGAGAGAGAGAGAGAGAGAGAGAGAGAGAGAGAGAGAGAGAGAGAGAGAGAGAGAGAAAGAAATCTTGTGGATGTTGCTTTGAATGTTTCAAGGACATAAACTTTTTGGATTCTACCTAAATTCTTTTCAAATCTTCCCAAAATTCCAGTGTTTCAGATTGTTCAGTGGCTCACAAAAAAGTGTACAACGTACACTTTACGTGTACACAACAGATGGTCATTGGAAGGCCATATTTAGACACCCCGAGCCGCCCCCCCCTTCCCCAACCCGAAATCAGCTTTGCTACCTCCGTGTTGGCACTGTGCTTGCCAGTTAAGTTCAAAAGGTCCTGGCCTAAGTGATCTTTCATATCCTTTCTTGTTTACTCTGGACCTTGAGTACGGAGGATGAAAGCAAACCTACACACACACACACACACACACACACACACACACACACACACACACTCACACACACACGCGCGCGCGCGCGAACGCGCTCGAAGATAAGAAGTTAATATCAATATAATATATTACTACAAACTCTTCTAGAGAGAACCGCTTTTAAAATTTCAGAATAGGTTTTGCATCTTAATTAAGGCAATTAGTAGATGAACTCATTTTATCTTTTTAATGATCTCCAGCAGCAGAAAGCATTACAAATGGTAATCAGAAATAAATCTTAAACTGAATAATAATTTTAGGGAAATTCTTTCTCGCATACAGCTTTTTTTTTTACGTTGAGAGTATTATAAGCACGTTAGTTTAGTTTTGTTGTATACGCAACGATTAATGAATTATTTTGATTTCGATTACCATCCATAAAAACTAACTTTATCATTTATTTCATATTGCGTTTGATAAATCCTTCATCTTGGCCAAACAATGATTGATAGGAAGCGAAACCCCAAAGATGATGTCCTCCCAATTACCGTAGGATTCAGGAACTTGACCTGCAGCCGAAATAAGAGAAATGGGTCCTTCCAATCAGGGTAGGACGTAGAAACTTTAGCTGCATCCAAAATAAGAGGATATTCATTCATAAGAATTTTTATAATAATTCCTAGTAATGTCTAAAATCCCTTCAACATTCGCACTGTAAACGTACATAGTCCCATTCTAACCCTAACACCAAAACGAATCTTAAACCATCCTCGGATTTATACAGCCAAATTCTATTTTGGCCAAACTCAGACTTTCCTTATTCCCCCCGTCTGCTAAATTCAGCAGCATCCCTTTAAAAAGAATTGACAGAA
>JANJGK010000050.1:1610820-1633406 GCA_039081455.1 Macrobrachium rosenbergii
TCCATTCAATATGGCTGACACAAAATGGAGGGAGGGCAGACACTGAAGACGCCAAAAGTAAGGGAAAATATGACAAGGAAAAGATAGACAGAGGCTGGAAGTGTTGTCGGATTTGGATGGTGGGTCGGATGAAGGAATTTGAAATTCAATGTCTTTTCTGGAGGCCTGGAGAGGAAATCGGCAACAATCAGGCGATTGTTCAGGATGATGCAAATGTATCCTGAGAGAGAGAGAGAGAGAGAGAGAGAGAGAGAGAGAGAGAGAGAGAGAGAGAGAGAGAGAGAGAGAGAGAGAGAGAGAGAGAGAGAGAAAGATTTTACCTTTTTTCACTTCTTTTTATTTATTTATTTATTGTTCCTCGTCCACTTTGACTTGCTTCAAGGAATAATAATAATAATAATAATAATAATAATAATAATAATAATAATAATAATAATAATAATAATAATACTTTGGATATAGGCCCTCTTTCAAACATGTTTTGTTGAATATGATGGCAGCCTTGGTTGCCATCATATTCAAGCAGAGGTAGATTAATAGTGCCAAAAACTATACCAGGAAAACTAAGGAAAGCACACAGGACATTAATCCACCACGCACCAGCATCGATAATGCAGCGTCTATTCAATGAGCTACCAGCTCATCTGAGGAACATAACAGGAGTGAGCGTAGATGTGTTTAAGAATAAGCTCGACAAATATCTAAGATGCATCCCAGACCATCCAAGACTGGAAGATGCAAAATATACCGGAAGATGCGTTAGCAACTCTCTGGTAGACATCAAAGGTGCCTCACACTGAGGGACCTCCTGGGGCAACCCGAACGAACTGTGTAAGGTCTGTAAGGTAAGGTCTGCATTAATCTTGTAGATTATTCGTTCAACTCTTCTAATGAGCCTTTTTTTTCAGTAACAGAATTAAGTAAAATGCCAAAGTTCATTGCAGGGGGTTTATTTATAAAAATATCAAATCCCCTGCAATGAACTTTAGCATTTTACTTAATTCTGTTGCTGAAGAAGAAAAAAGACTAATTGGAAGAGTTGAACGAATAATCTACAAGATTAATGCAACCAAGGCTGCCATCATATTCAACAAAATAATAATAATAATAATAATAATAATAATAATAATAATAATAATAATAATAATAATTGGTTAGGTTTACCTGTTAGAAACGTGTCTATATCAACCTGCACTTCCTTACTGTCTGTGGTGGAAATAAAAGACCACGCTTGAAGGCTCCTTTGAAACGTTTAGAGAAATGCTTCGTCATTTGAAATCCACATCACACGACGACCTGCCATCGACAGCATTTTATATGTATAAGAAAACGCAGGGAAAAGATATCTTACGAAGCAAATAACGTTACGTAAACAAGCGCCGCAGGATAACCAAATAAATTGGGCACGGGAGAAATGAAAAAGATTATTCACGTCGAGAATATTGTAAATATTTGTGGTGGAATTTCAGATGGTCTTGCCTGAATACGTCCACGCAATTGAAATTCTGGTGGGACCGAATTGTATGAATGTAAGGATGGATGATTGTATGGAATTTGGACCGGGGATCAAATTGTAAATGAAAAATGACATTTACATAACGGGTGTCAATGTGAAAAGCAGTGAAAGGCAGTTTTTAAGAGAGCTCAGTGATACCAAATTGGGCAGAATCCCTTTCTTATTTCAGGAAGAAGAATAGCGTTGTGGTGAAGTGAACAAGCGAAGCGTCCGAACGCTCTCAGAGGTTCTGAGGGATTCTACCATCATTTTCATTCATTTCAGATACATTCTAGAGTTATTTTGTAGTAGACTGGTTGAATGTGACCAGGTGACTTGCTTACACATACTAATACATTATTTTGCATAAGGTATTTCAGATCCCTTCACCATCTCGAATCCAAAGTCAAAGACCTGGTGATAATTCGAACACATGAAGTAGCCACTCTTCGATACAAAAACAGTTCGAGGGTGTTCTCAATGACCACGCCTCTTTGAACGCACCAAGGGCTTAGAGCAGTGAGTATTGCGTATATTTTACTGCAGCGTTTATTGCTGTTCTCATTTTTTTCGTAGAAAAGTATAATTGTAGTACATTTTCCAACAAGTTTTTATCTCGGGTTCCAAATGATCTAGGAAAGAAGAGACGTCTGGTGGTGAAACTCCGAATAATTGTAACTCAGTAAAGAGGCGTCCCATAGAAGTGTGTTGTGCTAATTTGTGTGTAAATTATTTCTGAGAATTATATAAGCCTGTTTTACTCAAACGATTAGCATAGACACTGGAAGTAAGTGCAGTATAATTCCTCTTGGTATTTGCAACAAAAAAGTTTGAGCTCAACAGAACACATAATTTTGTATGAGATGACATTACAAAATATTCAATACCTTTTTTAAATGAAAATACAAGATTCCCATGAGAATTCATACAAAATATTCTATACCTTTTTCAAATGAAAATACAAGATTCCAATGCGAATTCATACAAATATTCTATACCTTCTTCAAATGAAAATACAAGATTTCCCATGAGGATTCAAACAAAATATTCTATACCTTTTTCAACTGAAAATACAAGATTCCCATGAGGATTCATACAAAATATTCTATACCTTTTTCAACTGAAAATACAAGAGTCCCATGAGAATTCATACAAAAATCTTTTCAGCTCAAAAAAACAAATTGTTAATCGCCGCGAGCTTCATCTGTATAGCCTATAGACATACAGACAAACAGACAGGCGGCAGGGCAAACTGACTGACGAACAAACAAGGAAACAAACACAAAAGAACAAATAAAAGTCGGAGCCACTGGCGTTGGTAAATAGAGGAGACAGACGACAGAAGTTTGGGCACAAATACCTTTTATTGCTCCTCCACCTCCTCCTCCTCCTCCACCTCCTCCTCCTCCACCTCCTCCACTTCCTCCACCTCCTCCTCCACCTCCTCCACCTCCTCCACTTCCTCCTCCTCCTCCTCCTCCTCCTCCTCCTCCTCCTCCTCAGAGACAACACAGTGTCAGCCGATTTTTTCTGCCAGATATTGGGGCGATTTGGAAATGAGGTTTCGAATCTATCAGTATATTTTCAACAGCATACGAAGATGTGTATGTTTAGTTTTGATTGCTTGGTTCAGTTTTGATTAGTAATTGCTTTAGTTTTTTTTTATATTTATTAGCTGTCAGAAGTTTTATTCTCTTGGTTATTAAAAAAAAAAATATATATATATATATATATATATATATATATATATATTTATATATATACATATATTTAGTTTTTTTATATTTATTAGCTGTCAGAAATTTTACTCCCTTGGTTATTTAAAAAAAATATATATATATATACACACGCATACACACACACATACACACACGCGCGCGCGCGCATTTTTCGTAGCTTTGCCCTCTTTTTGATGACTGAATTTAGCTCACCGATTACGGATATATTCTTATAACAGTTTTATGAAAAAACTCCGTTCAAAAACAATCAATATACACGCATACACACACAATATATATATATATATATATATATATATATATATATATATATATATATATATATATATATATATATATATATATATATGTATAAATAAATTCTTAAATCTCACACAAGCCTTCCTTCGACCTCTTTTTATAGAATCTTACCTTTTAATTTGAGGGCGATTTTGAAGCCTCATTAAATACCTCATTTGCAGTAAAACGAATTCGTTTCGCGGAAATTGCAGGACCAAAGACTTGGGCTGGATAATTTGCAGAATGGCCTACAAGAAAAGTCCGGCGAAATTCTCCGTTTTAACGACAGTGATTTCCGTTCCAACTGAGGTGTTGCTTGGTGACTACGTAGTTAGGATTGTGATGGAGAAGGAGAGGATCTTTATATACATATATATATATATATATATATATATATATATATATATATATATATATATATATATATATATATATATATATATGTGTGTGTGTGTGTGTGTGTGTGTGTGTGTGTGTGTGTGTGTGTAGAATCTACTGGTCACTTTTTGCCAGATACATATGTAATTGTAATAGCCACAACGCCCTCTTATCTTCTCGAATTATTCGCGATTTTTTGGATGCAATTCCTGCGATTGGATCCTAAGGCTTCGTAGTGAAAAGCGTATCCAAACAAGCGCGAAGAATTCGAGAAGTTAAGAGGGCATTGTGGCTATCACAATTACAATTACATATATACTGTTTATTCATGTGGTTTTACCTGGGGTCTTGCTAGATCAATGAGAAATACTACGGATATTAGGAAACTTGCCTCAGGTAACGCCAAAAATCTGGACTCTGGCCTCGAGGTCAGCTAAAAAAACTATACAACAAAATACGGCAGATGTTCTATACTTCTCGGGGAAATGATTAGGTAAACTCTGGGGTTTAACTTAATTATATTTATTTACAAAAAAAAACACATATCAAAAGAATGGTAGCGTCATTCTGGTTACAGGCAAACACGGTCCCGTGCTACAAGATGAAACAGCTAATGACTGGGGATTTGCTTGAGGAAACACAATGGGAAGCCCACTTCAAAGGGCGTTGCAGATGATGTAGTGGGGCCCACTGCCCACACAGTATGATGCGCAGATCCACAGTTGACTGACTCCTAATCTGTAATCGAAACGTTTGCGGTTACTCAGCCGAAAATAGCGCTGTAATGAAGGAATCGAGGAATTGCATAGAAGATGCCCAGACCGAACTCAACTCCAACAACCCGAATATTTCACGATTGCGTTACACTTCGCGTCGAAGCTTTACAAATTAAACAGCACAAATATAAAAAGCGATACAGGTCTCACTGTAGGTCTATCGCACTACTGGGAGACGAACAGAGACGTGATTGACGAAAATAACCTTAAATCCGGTACTTTACCTTAATCAAGACATGAAATTCCTCGTCTTATGGGACCAGCGAGTGAAAGGCAAGTGAATAATTTCACAGCAAAAAGATACTCTGGTTACTGCCAGCCACGTGTTAGAATTAGGCAGGTTAATGGAGCCAGGGACGGAACATCCGTCCTGGATCAGTTTCCGGGCACATCTGAGAGTGAGCGTGTTCTTCCAGGACCCTTTATAACTCCCTGGAATTACGTTTTTTCTCCTCCTAGGTGGCGTTAAGATCGTCCTGCCCACATGGTAAATGCGGGCAGCATGGCTGAAGTTTCAAGATGGCGGAGCGCACATGTTCAACCCGCCAGCTGACCTGCCTCGGGCGATGATTAGTTCCGACCGGATCAGCGCCTGGAATTTAAGGAATTTCGGCAGTCCTACAACAAAAGGAGATTAAATTGGTTTGCGCCAGGGGTGTGGTGAGAGAGGTTTACAGAGGCGAATTTGCCTACAGTGAATCATACTATTTCAAGTAACTTATTGACTGGTGAGATGGCAAATACTATACTAGCATATATACAGTATATATATATATATATATATATATATATATATATATATATATATATATATATATATATATATATATATATATATGTATGTATGTATGTATGTATATATACAGTGTATGTATATATATATATATATATATATATATATATATATATATATATATATATATCATTGTGCATTTACGCTGTGCACCAGACATTTCAACATTGTTCGTTTGTCCAATTATTGTTCCTTGTTATCTATAATCGTCCTTTCTTTCCTTATGCGCCATTTATTCACCTTCCTCATCTCTTATCCACCTTCTTTCTTACCCGATTGAAGCCAACGAATAAGGAGATGCAACCCCACCTTTCACAGAAAACAGTTTTTCTTTTAAATTCATGATTGTTTGATTGGTTAACGCATAAACTCTCATACTTCGGCGATTGGAGAGAGAGAGAGAGAGAGAGAGAGAGAGAGAGAGAGAGAGAGAGAGAGAGAGAGAGAGATTATCATTTGATAAAACGCGTTTCAAATACCAATCAAAGACCTTTGTAAAGAGTTTACGTTCGTCCTTTCATATAAACGAAAAATCGAATCGATCATATTTGTCCCAAAAACCTTCATTTATAAACCCCTTATCAGATGACGCCATAGGTAGGTATACGACCTACTTTTTATATATGATATTAATTCCTTATCATTTTAGCCATCGCTTTTATTCAGCACACGTTTAAATTTTGCTTTTGTAAACTGTGTTCAAACTCGATTACTTTTCAGTAAACACTCATAAAGTAACATCTCGGTAAATTGAGGCCACTGACCAAGCACTGGGACCTATGAGGTCATTCAGCACTGAAATGGGAATTTACAGTAAAAGGTTTGAAAGGTGTAACAGCAGGAAAAACCTCATTATGAATCAATTGTTAGGAGAGGCTGCAAAAGTAGGATGGAAGAAGGGAACATGAAAGGAGGTACAGTAAAAGGAACGAAAGGGGTTGCAGCTAGGGCCCGAAGGCACGCTGCAAAGAATCTTAATTAATGCCTACAGTGCACCGCATGAGGTGCATTGACGGCACTACTCCCCTACGGTGGCAAGGACTTATAAATGTTATGATTAAACAGATGCATCTGGTGAACTGGAGCAGTGAAACGCGGTCATTTAAATTAGCGATTTATTCCAGACTGACTCTGAGCTCTCGATAATCTCTTCATTCCCCCCAAGAAATACAAGATTAATGAAAAAAAAAAAAAAAAATAGAACAATATGTCTTACTCATTTTTGCCGTTTCTGATGAATTACTCTCAATTTCGCTCTTAGATTCGCGTCCGGAACGCTCGTTATCGCTAAAGTTTTTCTCCGCAGAAATTCTCGTTTGTTTCCCAACGTATTTTCGAGGAAATGCTGTTAGTATATCTGCATATTTTAGTCCCAGAGGGAAAAAATAAGCTAAATGCGTACGAGAGTCGAGTCGGAAACTGAATAACGAAACTGAAATCGCCTCTGGATGCGAGAATACTTCGGTTCAGAATTTTGTTTACGAGACTAATGGGGGAACAGAGCTGTTCTGTCTATTCTATAAACCTATCCATCTATCGACGTATCCATTCTTCTCCCTTTAACGTGCTTTTTCCCATTTTTTTATATGGGGTAAGCACGGTGCCTTCTTTTGAAGGACTTTGATTTGGCGTTGGGGTAGACCGTAGCCTCGATCGGCTGCCCTGCCCGACATCGCTTAGACCCCGGTAGCGCATGTGTACATGTATCGTACCAAATCGCCAGCTCCCTTTCTCCCAGCAGCGAGGAGAGTTGAGCGGTTAGGTCGACAGTTCGAGACGTGTGAGGTGTCTGTTATGTTTTTAGAAGATGTTGGAGTGGCTTTGTTTGTGCGTGTATTAGTCTGTAACACCCATTTGCTTTCAGCAAACCTATCCGTTGATTACATACATAATCCCTGGGTGTCTGCGCGGATAGCAATCCGCCTCTCTGACTGGTCGGCTGCGGATTTGAACCCGCGCCACAGATCTCTATGGAGTCCGAGGCTGCTGCTCTACCGACCTGGCCATCGAGGCTGTCTATCGCTGTATCCATTTATGAATTAAATGGTTCCAGTTTTTCTGGGTCCGTCTGTAATCTATGATCTTTCAAGGATTAACGAGGGATTCTGGATTTGCATTCGAATGTTACTCTGCTGAAAATTAATATTCAAAGTCTCTTCCTCGTGGGATTGAATCAAAGGCTTGGACACTGTCATTATCATCCGATTTTCATTGTCTTCCTCTCTGCTACAAGGAAGTCTTTGCTGTACCCGGCAGGAAACCTCTTCTCGGGTTCTACTCGACGCCTATAACCCTCCACTCATCCAAAGGCGACTCCATTTGTTCCTCTCTGTTAAAAAAGCGCTTTTGTGATAAACAAAGCCCTTCGAAGGACTATATAGAGCCTCCCATTTAAACTTTTACAAAGAATGAGAACGTGATGCGTATCCTATTCTTCTGAGTAAACCGCCAGGGAGCACTATATGGCAACACCATAACGAGCACAATATTTGAACATAGTAGACTGAGTACACAGCCGCCATCTACTTAGATGTCAGCTAACTACAATAACTTCTATATTCTAATTATCTCTTGACAACTTTTACACTTAACAGTAGGGCAAGCTGAGCGTCATCGCCGACAATTGGAATGGTGATGAAACAGAGAGAGAGAGAGAGAGAGAGAGAGAGAGAGAGAGAGAGAGAGAGAGAGAGAGAGAGAGAGAGAGAGAGAGAGACCTTTATTGAATAGTTTCTGGCAAAACGGGGATAAACAAGGCACTTACCAACAAACGGATAGCGATAACGCGTGCTCGCGCATGCAGGCGTATATGTGTGTCTATGAGAGAGAGAGAGAGAGAGAGAGAGAGAGAGACAGAGAGAGAGAGAGAGAGAGAGAGAGGGAGAGTTATGTTAAACCAGCAGCGTATTGACAAACGACCGGGTTGACAGAACAACTGTAATACGAGTTATCCCAATCTGCAGTAGGGGAATATATTCCCACGGGGAAATGATATCAAAGATATAATATTTCTGTACAAATTTTACATGTCTTTACGTATTCATGTATTTATACATGTATGAATGTGCGTGTGTGTATTTGTGTGTGTATGAATGATGGGAAAATACACGAGGCTGACTCAGTCTGGAGAAACGAAGCCTCCTGTTCAAACGTCAGTCGATCTGTAGACGTTGTTGAGGCCAGACGTCTCGCTCCGTCTGGGTACGCGCCTCGCGTGGTTTTGTAGCGACGATAGGTGAATGTGACATTGGATTTCTAACTTTGTCTGATACGTGAATGTAAGTGGGAAGCCTGCTGAATATTAGTGAGTGGATATTAGGCAGGATTTGTATAATTTTTTTCCTCATTTCATCGATTTTTAAATTATTTTGGTAAAGTAGTTGTATAATCTGGTTTTAGTGATACGAAAGTAGCGTCTGACAAGAAAAATAAAAGGAATTCAAATGTATGATTTACCAAAATGTTTCTCGGAAGTTGTGAGTGAAAATTGAATGTAAAAGATGTGAAATGCATAAAAAAGCAAATATTTTCCAAATATTTCCACACTTTTTCATACTTGCTTTTTTTTTCAAACTCAGTGATTCTGCAACAGGTCCAGAACAAACGAAGAGAACAATGAACGCGAGAACAATTGTTCTGTCTTTTCTGCGCAGGCAACTTTGACATTAACGAATTCCATTCTTATATCATAACGACGCTGGTTTCTTCACTATTGTGTCGGCTTCGTCTGTCCATCCGCACTTTTCCTTTCCGCACTTTTTTTCCGTCCGCCCACGGATCTTAAAATGTACTGAGGCCAGAGGGCTGCAAATTGGTATGTTGATTAGCCACCCTCCAATCCTAGAACATACCGAATTGCAGCCCTCTAGCCACAGTAGTTTTCATTTTATTTAAGGGTTAAGTTGGTCGTAATCGTGCTTCTGGCCACCACCGGGCTGTGGTTAAAGTTTCATGGGCCGCGGCTCATACAGCATTACACCGAGACCACCGAAAGGTAGATCTATTTTCGATGGCCTTGATTATACTCTGTAGCGGCTATACGTAAAACTCGATTGCGCCGAAGAAATTTCAGCGAAGTTTTCACTCCTTTTAAATTGGTTGCAAATGAACAATTCGTATGGAAGGTATCGATGACGACCTTTTTGACAAAATACGAGTCATTGCAAAACTGCCCTGTGGAGTTGTGGCCTCTCATTTCATGGGAAAAAAAAATGAAATTTTTACCCTCATATGCTAAATAAAAATAGTATTTGACAGACCTTTATTTTTTTTATAGCGATGCATATATACCGAGGGAATGTGTTTGACTAAAGAGAATATTTTCCTCATTTAGTAGGAGTCGAGAACATTTGCTGAGTGGGGCGTAACTGTTCTTATGATTATAACTATGGTTTCTTGAAATACAATCTCTGTGCACACGCGTTTTACAGAACTGGTGTCATGTTTCGCTTCTTCTACAAATTAGGAACATAACTGCCTTCAAAAGAACTTCTCTAATTACAAAATCACTCTCCTTGAATAAGAATCTAGACGCTTTTGCTGCCTCGACAAAAATAAGTGGTATCATTAACAGCAGCTTTACAATTCCCTAACTGGAATCCTTTTATTGCCATTCCAGTTCAAAGGTGATATCCAGAAATTGGACGGGTAACCAGCAACTAATTGTACCCGGCTGTTCTCTGGATCATTCAGGCAACCTGGGGACCCTGGTCATTCCTTGAACGGGTGGCCATTAGCCAATGCCAGAGGCAGGCGAGGAAAGCTATATCGGGATTTTACTCGCAATATCCTTTCAGCGTTTCGTCAAGGTAACCTTTTAATGAATGGGTGATCTCACCTGTTGAAACTCTTCAACTTCATGACATTGTCTAAAGGATTTATATATATATATATATATATATATATATATATATATATATATATATATATATATATATTTATATTCCTCCAGTACTAACAGATAATGGTAGGTTGGTTACTGGCCCTGAACTGCTTCATCAAGCTTTTGAAGCAAAGCAATCAGCTGAGGATGTCCTTCTCCCTAATACTTTCCATCCTGAACATCCTGAACCCATTCATACAAAATTTGCGTTTTGCTTTAGAGAGGTTAAGAAAATTCTTGGTAATCTTCATTGCTGGGGTGAAGATCATCCTGATGGTTTCTTCCCTTTAGTTTTTCAAGAGGTTTCGAGTATGGTTTCTCCCAAGATTAGAAGATTCTATAGATATTTTAGTCGATGTAGGATCTTTGCAGATGAGCGCAAGCTTAACGATACGGTGCTTGTTCCAAAGATTTGCATATCTACAGACTGCAGTAACTACCAGGCAATTTCCGTTCTCCCTGAGGTCTCCAAAGTTGCAAAAAAACTTATTTTTAAGCCACTCTGTAAGTATGTAGAACCTAAAGGATTGTTTGCTGATAGCCAAAGTGCGTACAGGAAGCAGTTAGGTACATGCAATGCTCTTTAAGACTCGACATATCATTTGCAAGAGGACAGTATAAGGGTTTAGAGTGCAGAGTAATTCAGATAGATTTTAGTGCTGCTTTCGATTTAGTAAATCACTAGGCACTTATTTATAAACTTCAGAATCTTGGAGTGGAAGGACATGTCTTAGGTTTACTCCAAGATTTCCTTACAGGTAGGCAGCAACGAGCTGCTGTTGATGTGATCTCTAGCGAACCGAGACCTGTTGTGTCTGGAGTTCCACAGGGTAGAGTTCATGGTCCACTGTTATTTTTGGTGTATACAAGCGATATGGTTATTGGCCTGGAAAACAAAGTTGTTCAGTATGCCGATGATGCAATGCTTGTTGGTGTAGTAAAGTCTACAACCCATCCTCCCCTCCAGGTGGATGGGACTCTGCTGAATGAATCTGAAGCTTTTACTATACTTAGTGTAAGTTTTGACTCGCATCGTACGTTTAAGAAGCATATAATGAAAGTGCTAGCAAATGCCGCATAGAAGTCAGATATTGTACGTAAGACCTTATAATATTTATAACAGTGATCAAATCAGGGCAACCTGTCTTAGTGTCATTTGTACTTCTTTTGCTAGAATACTGTTCTCCGGTGTGGATGTCTGCTTCTGCCAGAGATTTATCTTTTTTAGACAGAGTGGTTCATGATGGTAGGTTTCCGTTCCGTAATGTTAGCAGTTATGACCTGAACCATCGACGGATGATCTCTTGTTTGCCAATTTTTCATAAGTTGTAGTGTGACAGAGATCTTGCATATTCACAATTGACCCCTGATCGCCATTTCCTGCAGAGAGAAACCCGATTTGCTGAATAGCAGCACCAGTGTGCAGTAAATGGGCCTCGCTGTCGAACTTCTCAGTTCTAGAGGTGCTTTATTCCTCACACCAGTGGACTGTGGAATAGTCTCCCTGGGAGTCTTGTATAACTGGAGCTTCAAAAAGATTTTCATAATTTACATACATTTTTATCTATTTATTGACTTGTTATTTTTTTTCTTTTATAAAAAGTGAGATCTGTTCGTTCTGCAATTCCCTTTCCCTCTCATTGTCTCTTTCTGATGAACACCATAATATTCTATGGAAGCCTGAATTTCAAGTCAACGGCCCCTGTAGTGGGCTTGTTCCAAATGAATAGGGTTCAACTTCTGAATATATATATATATATATATATATATATATATATATATATATATATATATATATATATATATATAATATATATATATATATATATATATATATATATATATATTATATATATAATATATATATATATATATATATATATATATATATATATATATATATATATATATATATATATATATATATATATATATATATAATATATATATATATACATATATATAATATATATATATATATATTATATATATATATATATATATATATATATATATATATATATATATATATATATATATATATATACATACACACATATACCTGTCTCTCCAGAGAATATTCCGAAAACAATACTAGGATTACCTCCCTCTGTGAATGGGATTAATTGGATGAATATATTGGATCTAATCCACAATGGGTGACTAGGGATAGTCTTATGTGTGAACAGTGCGCAATGCGTACATCCATAAAGCAAATTTATTTTTGGCTTATTCCAAATGAATTTCATTTCGCTCTGTCATTATTTTGATTCGTTTCCAGCGTTCGTTAGGAAAACGTTGCTGGGATGCATTCAACGTCAGTACTGAATATATTTTTCAAACGTTTAATTGTAAGAAACTATTGAACGAAGATGGAAAGCGGATGGCAGTTAGTTCTTGATGGGAAGAACTATTTTTTTTTTAATGCACAAATGGATGCTCATATGTATATATATATATATATATATATATATATATATATATATATATATATATATATATATATATATATATATATATATATTATATATATATATATATATATATATATATATATATATTATATATTATATATATGTATATATAGACATATATATATATATATGTATATATATTATATATTTATAATTGTATATATATATATTATTCAGAAGATTCAGGAGCCGTTGACTTGAAATTCAAGCTTCCAAAGAATATTATTGTATTCATTAGAAAGAAACAATGAGAAGCAAAGGAAATTACAGAACGAAAAGATCTCACTTTTTATATAAATAAAAAAATTAACAGCTTAATAAATTAGGCACCTGTGCCAGAAAGAAGAACCTTCAAATTACTCGTATATCAACAAAAGACGAGTTGGGAGAACGAAACTTGTTTTATTCCTTGTCAGTTTCATGATTTTTTGTCATCTCATGCTATGAAGTCGGCCTGGTTTTGTCAACAACACGAAAAAAATAATGAATTTGCCGCAGAAGTCGTTAGTCCAATTTTTATTTCCTTTTCGAGTTGAACAGAATGAATAAAAAAGTTGAATTAAATTTATTTTATTTTTTTCTTATGGTTTTGACAGAATTCTTTATTATCTTTGTATATATGTAGCCTTTAATACACAAAACTTTAATAATAATAATAATAATAATAATAATAATAATAATAATAATAATAATAATATTGAATAAAAAAGTACGTCATAAAATTTGAATTAAATTTACTTTATTTTGTCTTATGGTTTTGACAGAATTCTTTATTATCGTTGTATATATATATAGCCTTTAATACACAAAACTTAATTGATAATAATAATAATAATAATAATAATAATAATAATAATAATAATAATAATAATAATAATCTTCAGATGAAAAAAAAAAAGGATTTTCTGAGGGTTCCCTGGTACGCCCTGAAGGATTATCCATCTCACCTGAGGGCCACGTTGCTTGTGATTTTGGGGTTCCTGGTCCCCACATATTTGGAGAGGACGCTTTTTATTGCTAGGTCACTCCGGCACTTGAAGCCGGGTTTTCAACACCATGATTTCATGTTTTGAATTTTTTTTTTTTATCTCCGAATTGATTAAGTTTTTTTAAAGGTACTTTTATTCTTGTAGTTTGTTCTAAATTCTCCAGCAGTATTCACGGATACTTTTTTATATATACTTTTCCATTTTGTATGGTATATACTTTATCTTTTATATCATATTAAAATTTAATTATATAATCACAGTATTATATCCCATGTACGATAAATATTTAATTCATTTCATCTCTTGACAAACATTCTGGAAAAACAGGTTCCCAACTCATGAAATTTTTAATTCTCTTAAGTTTTTTTTTTTTTTTTGCTCTTCATTATATTCTTAAACAAACTTCCTAGAAAACAACCCTAAGAATGAATAAAAACTGTCTACAAAGGATATAAAGACTAGAGAGAGAGCTTCGTCCTATTCTCTAAGCAGGGGACATCTCGCCATCGCCAATTCCAAGCCCCACCAGACCATTTGTGGAAAAAAGGTCATGGCCCCTTTCGGCACATTTTAGCACTTAATTATTCAAGCCGTACTTATAAATGGTCAGTGCGTTTTGCATGTGCTCAGACGAGCATTTTGCGAGTGGTGCTTGACTCTAAGATTAAAAGTCACATATTTGTTTGTTTGTCGGGTGTTTTGTGGAGTGAAATTGGAAATAGATTAAAGATAAGCTTTTACTATCTTGCTTTTGTGTTTAGCTTTCGCAAGACGAAAATGAATCATTCGTACGAATCAGGGCGACTGATTATTATTATTATTATTATTATTATTATTATTATTATTATTATTATTATTATTATTATTATTATTATTATTATTACAAATGTTCGGTTCACATGGAAAACTTGATGACCATCCGCAATAAAGAATTATTAAACAAGAAGAACCAATGAAAAATGCAGAAATTGACATAAAAATAATAAAATACAAATACGTAACAAAACACATTACGGAAAACTAAGACAATGAAATTTGATTTAAAGCATCGCCATCTGTCAATCCCACCCCCACAACCCCACAACCCCCACAACCCTTTTAAAATTTACAATAAGGACGAATTTTGTAAAAAAAAATGCTGATTTTTCTCTGAGTTAAAAAACTTGTTTACGCAGTTCAGCTGGCCCTCCCGAAGTAAGAAATGAACGAGGTGGGTTCCTAACAAATTAACATGGTTGTACTTTGTGCTTTCATGCAGTACATGCATGCTTGCAAGCGTCAGCTGGCACATACTAAAAGATGTTGACGCACACAAGGATGAGTCGAGAGTCATTGTTTTTTTTATAGTTTTTCTACTTCATGGCCACGGTGTCTATTATGTCCCTAAACCTTTTATTATTTTATCCTCCGCAACATATTCTTTCCTCGTCCGCTGTGCTTGTTTGCCTCCCCAAGCGTTTAGCTACGATGGACGCCAATTGTAACCAGTTCCTCGCACGAAATCGTTGCCTAGTGCGTACCAGCGTGAATGCGTCGCTGTTTCTCTTCTGTAAATCTTCTCAATCATTGTTCTTTTCTACCTGACAAGGAAATATATTGATTATTTCATTCTGTCTCTGCACTGTGAAGAAGGAATTTAGATGCTGCGTTCAGACGATTCTTACCTAAACCTGTATACGAGTATGTCCCAACCCGGAACTCTACAGATTGTAAACATGATCCCTGTTTGTCCGAATCCACTCAGATGGCTTCGTATGAAGAAGATCGTCTTATTCACGAGATGGAAAAAGAAAATAAGTTCTCCCTCAGTTGTCAGAAAGGGCACGTGTCATAACTTTTAAAAAAATAGATGGGATTCTTGAACCATTTGGTTTTTGATGGATGACTATTAAAAAAGAAAAAAAATATTTAATTTTTTGTCGTTAACCGGTAGAGAACCCTCGTTTTTTTTCTAGCTTAAAAACTGGAGTGTTTTCAGCTCGCGCGATAATTAGTCAAAGTTGCCTTGAAACAAGGTGGTTCCAGCAATGCGCTGGCATGAAAGAGGCTTCAGAAATAATGACAGAAAACCGGAGATTTGTTTTGATACCCTAACTTAAGAAGTAGCGAGATTATTATTATTATTATTATTATTATTATTATTATTATTATTATTATTATTATTATTATTAATTAATGAATGAATGAATTAATTCAAAATCCTCACAGTATCATGAGTCTTGAAGTGGAGAAACAAATCCATAGTTGTGTTTACGTACATATATTTAAAGATAAATCTGAACAGAAAGCTTTCGGGAACCTGCTCGATTCCCCTTTGAAAAGGAGAATGGAACAGATTCCCGAAAGCTCTCTGTAGTGATTTATTTTTATATATATGGACCCATACATAACTGTGAATTTGTTTCTCCATTATTATTATTATTATTATTATTATTATTATTATTATTATTATTATTATTATTATTATTCAGAAGATGAACCTTGTTCATATAGTACAAATCCAAAGGGGTCATTGGCTTGAAATTCAAGCTTCCCAAGAAATAACAGAAAGAATAACGAAATAAAAGGAAATACGGAAAGAAAAGATCAATTATTAGAAAAGGGAAGAAAATCAATTAACAAATTAATGAATAGATGGATCAAAATGTAACTACTGTAATTGTTAAAATACAAGTAGAATTGCTTTAGGGTTTCATTCAAGTTTCTTAAAATCGCAACCCTGCACGATTCAGTCCTACGTTTGGCAATCTGTCAGACAGACTGCAAGGTCCTCAGCTGTCCTAATAAGGGTTTCTGGCCCAGTATAAGGTCAACTTTGCTTATATTGACTTTATAATCCAAATAACTAGAGCAACTTATAGTGGTTTGAAGAGTGGGCTCTCTTGTATAATGAGGACATCTGTACTGTTTCAGAACTAGTTATGGTGACTGAGAATCTCTGTCCTTCTGCCATATTCATTTATTCATAATTATCATCAAAATCATTATCATCACCATTATCATCTTTCTTGAGTGAAAGTAGGAAAGTTGCCCCGTGGCTAATAATATAATTTGTTATCAAGTTGCTCTTCACAAATTACGTAGAATATAGTTATATACCAATACATACTTTTTTCAATCATTACAATATAATGAACATAATGATGTGGAGTGGGAAGTCATAAATATCAACACGAATTGAATACTGTAGAAAAATAACTAGGCTTTGTGACCGTGGCTGGTTACTTTCAACTCTCGAACGGGGACAGAATGATAGTCCAGAATAAAACGATTACTGAACCACTTTGATTCACGCTTCAGTGCTAACTCTGAAGTTTATGGCAGGAATAAATGTTAACTCGTGCAAAATCTTTATGAATGTTTCTGAACATCGGGAAAGCATTAAAGGGCAAATGTTGCTACAGAGTCTGAAAAGATGATTGTGATTCATTTCTGGCGTCGCTTCTAGCAGAATAATGTTGAAGGGCGATGAAGAACAAATTTGACAGCTATGAATATTTGCCGATTACGGAAAGCTACGAAACTTCTCTGCTATTTCATAAAACAAATTTGTACAACCGGTTATATCTTAGCTTCTCTGGAGGAAATCTGGGTTCGAGACTTGTAGCTCTGTGTTGGAAAGTGTTCCATCCCTAGTGTTCATTATTGATATATATATATATATATATATATATATATATATATATATATATATATATATATATATATATGTCTATATATATCTATATATATGTGTGTATACATGCGTGTGTTATAACTGAATCACGAAAATATGGAACGTGATGAATATATAAATAAAGCCGTATTTATATAATATATATAGATATAAATATGTATATACATATATATAACATATATATATATATATTATATATTTATATATATATATATATATATATATATATATATATATATAAACAAAATTCGCATTAATATCAACATCGTAAGTTAGACTTGTCTTTTTATAAGTTACACGTAAAATCCTCTCAATGTCGAAACGAAAAACTGTTAATAATCCATACTAAAGCCTTAGGAAGGCATTTTAACCATTCTCGCAAATGAACAAAAGAATAAGTCTTTCGGGATCTGGACTGCGTCTAATCATTAGCTGAAAGATTCAGTAATCTTTTCGAAGCGGTCGAAATTCGTGTTTGGCTAAAAAGAATCTTTACCAATTCCCACGGGTATAAACTATTGGGAATATTTAGGAAACAACTTGTCATCAGAAATAGGATTACCAAAGTGGGAATTTACGGAACAAAGCAAAGAATGTTCCTTCCAGGTTACCCATTCGTGAAAGTTATATTTTCAGTGAGTATCTATAATGTTTTTCTCGCATTTGTCTCAGGCATATTTGGAATCTGCTCATAAATCAGTATAGAAACTCA
Source organism: Macrobrachium rosenbergii (assembly GCA_039081455.1). Taxonomy (NCBI): domain Eukaryota; kingdom Metazoa; phylum Arthropoda; class Malacostraca; order Decapoda; family Palaemonidae; genus Macrobrachium; species Macrobrachium rosenbergii. Next base: position 1,629,014 of record JANJGK010000050.1, read on the forward strand.
GGACGCATCTGCGTAAGGAGAAAGTGTGTTAGGATTTATGGTGCGGGTGAAATCAAGAGAAATTTCTTACTCTCTCTCTCTCTCTCTCTCTCTCTCTCTCTCTCTCTCTCTCTCTCACTCTCTCTCTCTCCAGGGAGTGTCTTCGAGGCTCGGAATGCTACATCAATAAAGCAGTAGCAATCCAACAAGGCATGCCTTGGGTATATTGAGGGAGGCCCCCTGAGCTCTCATGCCCAATGCGTCATGTTGTCTCAGCCTGTTGATGATAATCCCTCGTCTGCAAAAGGCAGGAATTTCCACTTCTCTTTGATCCACAGGAATGAGAATTTCGCGTTACGGGAAGGAAGGCTTCCCACTGGATTCAGAGAAGGAAGGGGGGATTCATTCTTACAGGATATTTAACAGACACCCCTTCTCACAGACGCAGACTTCATATTCGTTAGCGAAAACTACAGACTATGTCCTAAAATCGAGCTGCCGAGTTTCTTAGCCACTTTTTGCACGTTGTATTTTCAAGCTTGATATAAGTTAATATCATTTTCCCGTTTCTATAATGACAGAAATATTTAAGTAATTTCAAAATTGCATCTTGTCTGTGATTCTTGGTCGTAGGAAGCAGTGAAGAAATAAACAATCATAAAGAATAAAGAGAGGGAGAATTCAGAATGAACACAAGAAAAATATTGATCGCAGCGCAGGAAGTACAATCATCATTGTTTTGTTTTCTTTGTATCATTAAATTTTGAAATGTCTCCTCAGAACGAAAACATTTCGAACATACAAAATTCATAGAACTTTTTGATGCCAATACCATGATATTTTTCAGTCCTTTGTAAATACATGACGGTGTTTTCAGCACAGGACGAAACAGGCAACAGACGGACGTCGTCGCGTAGTTTATCAAAAGCGTGGCCTACACACAATGGCTACGGATAGGTATGGAAAACCGTTTCCATTGATTTCGAATGTTTTCAGCGAAGCAAAGACAATGAAAACTATTTGTTTGCAGGTAAACATTTCTATTTTTCAAAAGGCAGAGAGAAGCCAAATATGGTTGTTCCATTGAAAGACAGATATTGGGGTTGCATTGAGAATTGTGGTTCAATAGTCGACAAACAGATTTTTGATATTTTTCATAATGTCATGGATATTTTCCAGTGTTTTTAACGCGCATATCTTTTTGCTGAGCAGCGAATTAATGCAAAATTAATGCGAGAATCAAAATATATCCCAAAATTTGGGCTCTGGTGCAGAATCACCAACAGAGAAGTAGCTATTATGAATTTACAAAATTTTGTCAGTTCTTCGTTACGACCTCTGAGCACCTATAAGCAAGTCAATAACTTACTTTCTCACGAATCAATAGAAATTATTACCTTCAGAAATACTTTCAGTTCTGATATCTGGAACGCACAATAATTATGACCTCATGACCCCGTAACCTCAGCATTTTCATTAGCAAAAAGGTCACGAACATTCATTGTTAATGACCACTTCCGTGGCTCAGAATATGACCTTTAATTTTAACATTTAATGGCACTGACAGTTTCAGCAATGTATTGACCAGCATCTGTTACAGATTCAGGGACATTCTGTTAAGTTATGGGCCGGCCGTTTTTATGACTAGGACAGTATTCCATCCAGGGTCGCGGCATAACTCAATAAAATGTATTATCGGACAATGGTATTTTGGCCGCAAATTGGCTGAGTTTTATAATGGCTCAAGGTAATCCTAATGAATTTCAGCGTCACGCTCTCTCTCTCTCTCTCTCTCTCTCTCTCTCTCTCTCTCTCTCTCTCTCTCTCTCTCTCTCTCTCTCTCTATATATATATATATATATATATATATATATATATATATTACATATATACATAATATATATACAGTATATATATATGTATACTATCTCTCTCTCTCTCTCTCTCTCTCTCTCTCTCTCTCTCTCTCTCTCTCTCTCTCTCTCTCCTCTCCTCTCTCTCTCTATATATATATATATATATATATATATATATATATATATATATATATATATATATATATATATATATATATATATATAATATATATACAGTATATATATGTATCTCTCTCTCTCTCTCTCTCTCTCTCTCTCTCTCTCTCTCTCTCTCTCTCTCTCTCTCTCTCTCCCTCAAATTGGCGTATCAAGAGTTAACCCTCTAGTATTTCCAGCCTGCAATTTAGCATTCTGGATTTTCAGCATAACTGATGTTTCTCTCTCTCTCTCTCTCTCTCTCTCTCTCTCTCTCTCTCTCTCTCTCGTCGTGTCCTCTGTGTATTTATATATTTTTAATATTTAAGGGCGTTAACTTACATCTGACTCTGTACGAGGAAAAATTTATCCCTCACTAAAAACTGAAAATGTATCTTTATTAAAACCTAAAATTATAACCTACAGCTCTTTATAAATATTCCAGTTACTTTACCGTCACCCCAGTGACTTCCACTGAATAAAATACAAGCACGAATCCCGCCCCCCCCCCAACCCCCAACAAACTCCCAACCCCCTCCCTGCTTTTAGGAAGATGTACAAGATGACCGGGCCATATTTCTGCGTACATTAGTTTCATTTCATTTTCATTTTGTTACATGTTCCGTACACCCAGTCGTGGTTTTTTATAGCCTCGTTTTTCTTGCGTAGAGGTTTCGACTATTGTTTTTTAGGAATAAGGCCTTTTTTCGACCCGTATAGCTAAATGGTATTCACTCCTGTTTATTTATTGATTTTTTTTTTTTTTGTACGGATTGTGAAGCTTTAATCTCACTCCGGTTATGGTTTAGTTCTGAAGCTGAAATCTGCTTCACATTAAAGTTACATATTTATTGTCAATTTAGTTTCCACCGTTTTTTATATGTGCAGCTTTGTCCTAGTTTTATTTTTATAGCTCTGTCGATATTATATATATATATATATATATATATATATATATTATATATATATATATATATATATATATATATATATATATATATATATATATATGCACACACACAATTCCTCCTAATACACCAAACATACTTACCAAAGTCTTAATCGTCAATGAATACTCTATTTTAATTCCCAGTAAATACTATCTAATTTATTCCTATTAATGCTCAGTAATCTCGTATTTAAGTGAAAAACTCGTGAAGGCGGTTTTATCAAGTGGGATGAACTTTAAACTGACATTTGCTGAAAAGGTTCACTTTTATATCCTGTCTCTCGTGATTGACAGCCTGTTTTGATGTACAGCAGACCCGTTATGACAGGTTTCTCAGCTGAGCTGATAATGAACTGACAGCTCGCCAATAATATGATACATTGGAGGCTTCGGTCGTTGGATGATTTTTGTGACTCTCACTTTGTGTGCGTGAACTTTTATGTTGCTGTACTAGTTTGCAAACGGCCATTTTGCTTTTCTTGATGAATTTGAATGTTATTTTTCTTTCTCGCGTATATTCTGAGCTCCAGATCATATTTTTTTTTATATTTTATCGCTTAATTCCTTCTATTCTCAGTTTTCTATCGTTTCTGAAGACCTCTTTTAGAGATTCTTCTCTGCTTTATCCATCATTCCGACAATTCACCTGTACACTCTTCATCACTTGTGTCGATCCCCTCACTCAAGACATCTCTCCTGAAGCTCTTCTTCTTCTTCTTCTTCTTCTTCTTCTTCTTCTTCTTCTTCTTCTTCTTCTTCTTCTTCTTCGAGTTCTCTCGCAGGAAGTCAAAGCCCTCCATTATTTGCTCTCCATGGAGCGCTCCCTGACTCTCGTTTGTCTCTGAAGTCTGGAGTTGTCATTGTCATCATTCCGGAGGTCAGGGACATTTGCCCCTGTGGTCTTGTCTTCAGGAGACGCTGCTTTCTCCTCCTCTGGGCCCCTCTCAGGCTTGTGCAGGGTCCTCATGTCCTTCGAGAAGTCTTCTTCTCCTGCTGGTGTTGGTGGCGGTGCGGACCAGAAGTGGAGGAGGAGGAGGAGGAGGTGAATACACCTCGCTTCGTTGTTCAATGAGTCTGAGTTTTTCCGGGTTGAGTCTGACTCGGCCGGATGTTTAGACTCAGTTGAAGCTTTCTGTTGAGAGGGTGCTTCAGTCTTTTAGGCTGCGGGTTTAGGAATAAAAAGGCAAATCATTCAAGATCAAAATAATTTACTTTCCCATACAAGCAGATATACATTTTTCCCATACACTCATGGATGCATGCACACACATACACACACATATGCACACTTGTAGGTATATGTAATATTGAATTTTTATAATTTACTCTTTTAGTTAAGGTTTATGAATAAAATACACACAATTATGTACACACACATCTGCACACGCACACATATATACATACATACATACACATAAGATACATATTAGGAAAGAACTTCTTTGCTTCAGGG
>JANJGK010000050.1:1633506-1665856 GCA_039081455.1 Macrobrachium rosenbergii
AGTTGATATATTGACTGACGTTTCAGTTGGTTTATTGACTGAAGTCTCAGTTGGTTTATTGACTGACATTTCAGTTGATATATTGACTGAAGTTTCAGTTGTTTTATTGACTGAAGTTTCAGTTGGTTTATTGACTGATATTTCAGCTGATAAATTGACTGACATTTCAGTTGATAAATTTGACAGATGTTCCAACATACTGACTGACTTTTAAGTTGGTCTACTGACTGACATTCCAGTTGATTTACAAACTTCTTAGTAGATTTACTGACTGACATTCCAGATGATGAATTGACTTTCGCTTCAGTTGGCTTATTGACTGACATTGCTGTTGATTTAATGACTGACATTTCAGTCGATTAACTGACTGGTATTTCAGTTAATTTATTAACATTTTAGGTGATTTATCTACTGACATTTCTGTTGGCATACTAACTGATATATCAGTTAACTTATTAAGATCTTAGTTGGCTTATTGATTTATTTGATTTACTGAATGACTTTTCAGTTGATTTACAAACTTCTCAGTTGATTTATTGACTGACATTCCACTTGATTTACTGACTGACATTTCAGTTGATTTATCAACATCATACTTGATTTATTGGCTGACATTCTAGTTGATTTATTGACTGAAAGTTCAGTTAATTTACCAACTGATATTTCATTTGCTTTACAAGCTTCTTAGTTGATTTCTTGACTGATATTTCAGTCGATTAACTGACTGATACTTCAGTTGATTTATTAACATTTTAGGTGATTTATTGACTGACATTTCTGTTGATTAACAGACTGACGTTTCAGTTGATGTATTGACTGACATTCCATTTGATTTAGTGAATAACATTTCAGTTGATTTATTAACATTTAAGTTGATTAATGACTGACATTTCTGTCGATACACTAACTGACACTTCAGCTGATTTATTGACTGACATTTCTCTTGATAAACTAACTGACACTTCAGGTGATATCTTGACTGACTTTTCTCTTGAAATACTAAATGACATTTCAGCTGATTTCTTGACTGACATTTCTCTTGATATGCTAACTGAGTTTTCAGCTGATTTCTTGACTGACATTTCTCTTGATATATTAACTGACACTTCAGCTGATTTCTTGACTGACATTTCTCTTGATATGTTAACCGAGTTTTCAGCTGATTTCTTGACTGACATTTCTCTTGATATGCTAACTGAGTTTTCAGCTGATTTCTTGACTGACATTTCTCTTGATATATTAACTGACACTTCAGTTGATTTCTTGACTGACATTTCTCTTGAGATACTAACTGACATTTTAGCTGATTTATTGACTGCCATTTCTCTTGATATGTTAACTGACACTTCAGCTGATTTCTTGACTGACATTTCTCTTGATATATTAACTGACACTTCAGCTGATTTCTTGACTGACATTTCTCTTGATATATTAACTGACACTTCAGCTGATTTCTTGACTGACATTTCTCTTGATATACTAACTGAGTTTTCAGCTGATTTATTGACTGACATTTCACTTGAAATACTAACTGACATTTCAGTTACGACGCTCGTGTGGGAGACTTCTCGAACGGCGTCAGGTGGTGGGACGAAGTGGCCCTGGGTAGGAGGGGTTATTTCGTGCCCTCCAGCACACCCTCGCTGGTGCTTGAGCCCGCCCACGCCCATGATCAGGATGTCTACACGTGCAGGATCGATTATCGGGTTTCGACGTCCACGACAACCAGAGTCAATCTCACGGTAGTGGGTGAGTTGGTAGCAGAGATTACTGAAATTGATGATAAATGATTGAATTATTATTATTATTGATTTATCAGAATCTAAACCTCTGTTTGATGCATTGATCACTATCATAATCATCATCAATTTCATATCATTAACATTATCTAGAAAGTGGTGAAGAATCATTATGAAAGCTCCTAAAATGATTATCTACTATCATTTGGCCATGCAGTCCCGCCTGGTCCTCCTGTGGTGATTTGGGAAGGCAGAGAGATGGTGGGGACTGTAGGACCCCTACAGGAGAATCAGCTGACAGAACTTACCTGTAGGAGCGTCGGGGGGCGTCCCGCCCCCTCCCTCACCTGGTGGAATGAAGGCAGGGAGCTCCCCCTCCTCTACGCTAATTCCTCTTTGGATCCTGTGACAGGTGAGTAATCCTTCTCTCTCTCTCTCTCTCTCTCTCTCTCTCTCTCTCTCTCTCTCTCTCTCTCTCTCTCTCTCTCCGTCGTCGTAACTGTATTCAGTTCCATAGCAAGAGCTAGTTTATTTAATTTGGTTATAATAATCTTAATTCACTGCCACTCTCTCTCTCTCTCTCTCTCTCTCTCTCTCTCTCTCTCCGTCGTCGTAACTGTATTCAGTTCCATAGCAAAAGCTAGTTTATCTAATTTGGTTATAATAATCTAATTCACAACCATAACAAGTGTGACAAATTTTTCTCGCTTTGCTGCAAAAACTTCATTCACTGCTGTAGTTACTTTATTAATTACCATAGTAAGTAAATAGTAACTTAATTTGACTGTAATAACTTTATTCATTACAATAACTACCGTAAGAAGAGTCCCATATATTAACTGATTTATTTTGCGACAACTTCATTCAGAAAAGAACCAAGCGTCACATACGTTCATTCATTTAGACCGTCGTAGTAACTTCATTCATAAGACTCGAGCATAGTAACGCCATGTCCATTCATAACTATGTCTCACAACAATAAAATGCTGAATCATTTTCTCCCTAGGGACGAGTGTGGTCGAAGCCACGCTGTCAGTGACGGCCAAACGAGAACTCCAGGGTGGGTTTTTAACCTGTTACGCCCACACGCCCACGCACCTCAACGCCTCGGAAGCTGCCATCATTCCCCCGCGGAGTGCCTCTGTGGCGCTCAATATCACACGTGAGTGTCAGTGACAGAAGTTCATTGTCAGTTTCTTATGTTTGGGATTTCAGGATCATTGCCAGTAGTCTGATACACACACACACACACACACACACACACACATATATATATATATATATATATATATATATATATATATATATATATATATATATATATATATATATATATATAATATATATATATATATATATATATATATATATATATATATATATATATATATATATATATATATATATATATATACAATCATGAAACTACAAATGTCGTTTAATATCCAATTCACGCTACTTTGGAAATATCACCGAAGGGAAATTTTTATAAGTGATAAATGGATCGGTACTGCCGGGTCTCGATCCCTCGACACAGTTACCTTCCAACGACTTCAGTCGACGGTCTACCCACTGAGCCATCAAGAGTCGTTGGAAGGTAACTGTGTCGAGGGGTCGAGAGCCGGCACTACCGATCCATTTATCACTTATAAATTCCCCTTCGGTGACAATTCCCCATTGGGGATATTCCCAAAGTAGCGTGAATTGGATATTAAACGACATTTGTAGCTTCATGATTGTATATAAATCACGGTGTGATAAAAATTTTATTTCATATATATATATATATATATATATATATATATATATATATATATATATATATATATATATATATATATATATATATGTGTGTGTGTGTGTGTGTGTGTGTGTGTGAGTACGTCAAACAATTCAGGCTTAATCTCTCCGCAGTGTCCCCAGTCGAAGTGAGGATAGTCGAACCAGACCCAATCGTGGCGATGTCGGGGTCCACCGTCAGCGTGGTGTGTCGCGCCCTTGGATCCCACCCTCCGGCAGATCTCTCCTGGTGGAGGGGCATCAGGTCCCTGGAGCCACATGTCACTCACGCCGTAAGTTTATGAGGAACCGTTAGGAACCGTTTCTCGAGATGGGTGTTGGGGATTAAGTCTATGGTGTCCTTTGAGGAACCATTGGGAACCGTTTTTCGAATAGGGTGTTTAGAATGAATTTTGGGAATGATTTTCCGATTTAGAGAAATACCTTGATTTAATGACCCTGGCTTTCCATATTTTCGGTATATAACTGTATCGTTTTAGTTATTTATTTTTGCAGAAGTTAAATTAAAAAACACATTCTCAGGTGTGAATCCAAATTCTTTAGAAATTATTATAGTTTAATGTCAGTTTTCTTTCCAAATTTTAGTTTTCTGTAAAAGAAAACTATTCTGTCCGTCCTCGGGTCTTAAAAGCTACTGAGGCTAGAGGGCTGCAAATTGATATGTTGATCATCCACCCTGCAGTCATCAAACATACCAAATTGCAGCTTCTAACCTCAGTAGTTTTTATTTTATTTAAGGTTAAAGTTAGCCATAATCGTACTTCTGGCACCACTATAGGTGCCAACATAGGCCAACACCGGACCGTGGCTGAATTTCATGAGCTGCGGCTGAGCGTTTCATGGGCAGTGGCTGAAAGTGTCATACAGCATTATACGCTGTACGGAAAACTCGATTGCGCCGAAGAAACTTCGGCGCATTTTTGCTTATTTTTTCTAATTTTTCCTTCCGTTTATTCTTTACTCTGTCAATTCCTTCTTCTCACATTCATCCTCACCCCTCGTTCCTCTCATCACAAATGAATCCTGAAAACGAATGGAACCCGCCCCTCCCTCCCTCACCTTCCTCACAGGAATCCTAATCTGTCACAGCATCTCATCCTCCTCACCAGGTCCTTTGATAGGATTCGACTTAGGAAATAACCAGACTTCGTGGAAATGTAATCCTTTGCGTCTTCCTCGGCCCAGACGCGCTTCCTCCCGGGTGTCTTTTGAAGATTTCGTCATCCCACATTCCTGGTCCTCTTCAAAAAGATCACCTGGTGACAGCTCCCTCCTTGCAATGTTTGGGCCATCAAGATTTTGTGGTTAATTTGGCCACCACCGTGTACCTGCATGGCTGATTCTCTCTCTCTCTCTCTCTCATTCTGGGTGCCTACATTAATTATCTTGGTTTATTTGTTTCAATTAACTCCCCCTCTATACCTTGTCACTTTTTATTCATGCAGATTATTGTTGTTGCTCTCTCTGTCTCTCTGTCTGTCTGTCTGTCTCTCTCTCTCTCTCTCTCTCTCTCTCTCTCTCTCTCTCTCTCTCTCTCTCTCTCTCTCTCTCTCATATATATATATATATATATATATATATATATATATATATATATATATATATATATATATATATATATATATATATATATATATATATATATTATATATATATATATATATACTCTGTAAGGTTCATACAGCATTATACTCTGTTTACAGAAAACTCGATATAATGTTAGCTTTCATAATTGCCAAACAGTTTGTTTCAACATTGTCAAAATAATTCATTAATATCTGCCATAAATGTAAGGCTATATTCGAAAACCTTTCAGAATCACAAAGCAGAAATTCATTTGAATATAAAGTAATCATCATGTGTTGACCGATAATAATATTTTACGATTTCTGCCACAAACACCAAGAAGCTGCCACTTTCTGTCAACGCACACCTGTGACCTTAACGATGAATGAAGGTTAAAAATAATGGGTCCCTATCCAGCCACTGACCCACGCTAGATCCTAATCATTTGTTCACCGGACGTTAGTGAATCTAAAATCAATTTATAGGGATCAATTCAACAGCTCTTATTGCATCATTTCTCTGACGTCTGGAATATATAAGAGTTGGCAATAACTGTCTGTAAGACAGAATAGAGTTCAACTCAGAATCCAACTCATTCTGTCTATCCACGGGACAGATACAAGACGGGGGTAATATCACGACAGCCACGTTGACCATAGCGGTGACGGGAGAAGACGATGGCACGACAGTCACCTGCACAGGTGTGAACCCCGCGCTCTCCCACGAAGATCCTCTGTCGGACAGGAGAAAGCTCATTGTCTACTGTGAGTGCAAGAGGTAATTGAGTATTCGCTCACTGATTGAAGGAATGGAGGAGTAGAGAAGTAGAAGGAAAGTAGATTGTTTAGATGGGCATCGTCTGTAGTTCAAACGTCAAATGAATATCAGCCTTTATTTGTCTGTGAATCTCGGGGGGTCAGCCTCATTTATTGATCGCGAGTTGCGTGTCATGTTTTTCTTCAATCACTGAGTGAAAGGATGCGTATTATCATATCTAGCCTGTAGTGAAAATCTTAACGTTCTTAAAGTATATTGTTTTTTTCTTGCTATATGTACTTTGCAAATAACTTGTTCCAGGATCGGTTAGTTCCTCTTTAGGCAAATGTACTTCAGAAATCTTCTTACCAATATTTTTAAACATTATTTTAAATTTATAGAATGCACTAAAATGTCTATGGCTTTAATTTATTTTTTTTTCATCAACCAAGACTATTCTGTTTGTAAATTATACAAGCATAGGGATTAGACATGAAAATAATTGTTGAGAATATTTTAAATTTCTTTAGATGTTAACAGGTATTGTCTTCTTATGTTTGCATATAAAGTTTGTTCAAAATCAAAATACTTCAAAACAAAAACTATAAAAATATGAGTATTTTGTGATGAACTAAGTATGAATGTAAAAACATTTATACTGAAGAAGTCAAAAATTCTCGTTTCATGATGTTAATTAAACCTCATGGTTGGAGTGAAAAAATTATAACAATAAGAGCAATATTTATCGTCATCAACTCTCAAAGCTCTTCGTTTCGTTTCATAATTATTCGCACACGAAAACTAACCGACCGAATGAAATTTGAGCAAACTTTATTCACAGACATAAAAATGAACAATTAATCCTGACCTCTTCATTTCCTACATTTTTAAAGCCTGATTCGGTTTCATCATCCTTCCACAAGGTTGGAAAGCTGAACAACATATGGCAATTTTTCATAACGATGTTTCTCTGTTCTTTTGTCTGGGTATATCGAGTGATGCCATAAAAGATGCATTACTTTATTATTTTTTATTTTATTCAGTGCGGAGTTCGCTTTGAAACATGAGATATTCAAGGACATCTGAGGAGTGTTCCTCATTCAAGGTTACAGTAAGGAGTTGCGTCGTGCCGTAGGGATTGTTTGTTCCTGCACTCTCTCTCTCTCTCTCTCTCTCTCTCTCTCTCTCTCTCTCTCTCTCTCTCTCTCAGTTCATATCCTCTATATTCTCTTTCCTTCACGTCCTATCTGTCTACCTCCGTAGCTTCACAACCTTCAACATGTCGCATCGTCACATTTCTCTATTTCTCTATTTTCTCCATTTCTCTATTTATCTGTGCATCTGTTCACCTGTTTTCTAGACGAGCCCATCGTGGACCTCACTCTCGGAAAGCCCCTGGAGGCCGAGAACATCAAGGAGGAGGACGACGTCTACTTCGAGTGCCACATCAAATCGAACCCGAAGTTCCACCGGATTGAATGGTATCAAAACGTAAGGCTCTGGACGAAAGTCTTGCTTTGTTTTCGTCTAAGGAATCGAGACCCGTAAAAGGTTTATCCTGGTTCTCTTTCATGAATGCAAAGTCTGTTTCGAAAAGGGTATTTTGCCAGGGTTAATCATTTACATAAGTTAGATAATGTATTGTTTTTGTAAATTCACTTTGTCTCGGGATGGACTTAACAGATTTTAAGGGTTTTCCAATTTTTTATTTTTTTTTTTTTACATGTTTCGATTTAATGATAATTCTGTTGGAGTTAGTTTGCATTAATTATTCTTAGCTAAATAGCCATTTAAAATTTAATAAGTATTTTTTAAAAGGTTACCATTGTTAGAGTTAATTTAATTATAAAAAGATGTGAATATTAACAAAAAACCAATTTATGCATCATTTCAGAACAAATTTCACATTCCATATGTTAACCATCAAGAACAATGAAGTGAAATAATTTCCCATTATTTATTCTCTAACTAATATTTTATTTATCGTTCCTTAACATTTCATCTAAGTAAAAACTACACAGTTATATATATAAATAACGTGTCTTTCACTCTAATGCGAATTTTGGAAAGTTGTTTGCTCATAAGATTCATACCACAAGGATAAAAAAGAAAGTTTTATACTTTCATTAATTATTGAAATAACTAAATCGTCACTTTCCCTCCCCTTGTATTTCATCTTTACCTCCTCCTCCTCCTCCTCCTCCTTCTTCTTCTTCTTCTTCTTCTTCTTCCTCTTCTTCTTCTACCCACCAGGGTCAGGAAATCTTCCAGAACATGAGCGCGGGAGTCGTGATCAGCAAACAGTCGCTCGTCATCAGGAGCGTCGTCAGGAGCCACTCAGGCTCCTACGCGTGCGTAGCCACCAACGCTCAGGGGCGCACCGTCAGCAATACCTTTTTGCTGACAGTCCAACGTGAGTGTTCCGTCCATTTGACTTTTTTATGCGCGTGACGCTTTAATACGGGAAAATTCAAGACCGAGTGTCAATCAGGACCGGTTTCGGCTTCATGTCTGAAGGCATTCTCAGATACAATGCAGAAACTGGTCAGGATTCACACCCATTGTTTCATTTTCCCCGTGGGCAAGTGTGATTTACCACAGGGAAGATTAAACACGGGTTGTCGATCAGGACCGGTTTTGGCATTCTGTCCAAGCCATTCTCAGATATAAAAACCAGTATGCTTTAGCTGCCTGTCTGTTTGAGTATCTTTGTCCAGACCTCGAAATCTGATGAAGTGAGGGAGATGTCATGAGATTCTGAGATGGTTCTTGATGCGTATTTGGGTGTTATGACGGTTATCGGGATTCCAATTTCATTCATTTGTGGGAAGGGCTATGTCCTGGGGGGCGGAATGGGGGTGGGAAGTGGCTGGGAGGGGCGATTTGATATCTCAAGAAATTATCATTCTTTGTTTTCAAGGTAAGAAAGCTGAGTATATGTACACATAGGCTACTGCATTAGCAAATTGCTAGGCATGCAGTTGTTTATCGTGTATACGATTTTCTGGTATGCGTATGCAAGTCCATTCTCTCTCTCTCTCTCTCTCTCTCTCTCTCTCTCTCTCTCTCTCTCTCTCTCTCTCTCTCTCTCTCTCTCTCTCTCTCTCTCTCTCTCTCTCTCTCTCTCTCTCTCTTCACACGCTTTCGTTTATCAATACCTTCACAGAAAATGGAATTTGCTATGAAGTAATCTCACAGAGTACATCTGAACAAAACAGTGAAACCTTCTCCTAGGAGAAAAAAAAAACCTGCTTCAAGCCATATGAACTGTCTTTTACGCAAAGACGATGCTTTGCACAATCAGATAGAGACTGAAAGAGTTACAAGAGGTAATAAAAGGTACTTGGAATTTTTGGAACCATTTAAAATCATCAGACTTTTCTGGCGTTGTAATTCTGTAATAATCTGAAATACGTGAAGACGGAGCTTCTTAAGAAACAATCTTAAAAATTGGTTCCTTCTTGCGTAGATTTTCGCAGTGCATTATAGTGGATGATCCTATAAACAGAAATACTATTCTAAACAGTTCCCCCAGACCATCTGCGATTCTTAGTCGGGACTTGAGCTCTGCACTATGAAAAAAGCAAATTCGTAACTCAAAAATATATTTATTTCAATATATATAAATGGACCAGTAGGAACCAGTTATACTCGTAATTGATTGGTCGGTAGCTTGCAAAAATGAATGACTAGATAAATATATATTCCAGAATTAAATTTAATTTGGCTTTATCCTAGCAAACGTGTTATGCAACTGTTATTCGGGCGAAAATCTCTTCTGCCAAAGGGTAGCAAACATTCAACGGGAGTGCTAAATATCTGTCCATAAATAAAAGAAGTTATATAACACAATATGATCACACATTTGAATAATGCAACCATAAACACTTTCAAGATATCCATCGGAATTAGAATTATTCTTCATAATGTGCATCAAGGTTCGTCACCACAAGAAACCAATGATGTCCTTTATTCTTTGCTCGAACGATCAGTATTGACAAACATTCGGCTTCCAATTTTCACGTGAAATACGATTCCAGGTAAATTTTTTGTGTGTTTATTTCAAACTTCTTTACAAAACTAACAATCAAGTAACTTTTAACTTAAAATTTCGTATAAATAAAACATTTTAATTTTAGGTCTTCTGATACAAACGTCAAATAAAGTCTGTTCTCCACTTTCCTCATTACCTTTCTACATTATAATTTTTAGGTATATTGTATGAGAAAGAATTGTAAGGCGTTGATTTTATCACCTCATTTACCACTTCAAATCTCTGAGATATTTTGTACATAAGCGATATATTTCAGAAACTGGGTCAGGCACTCAGAAGGAAATAAAAAGTTTATATTTCCTTCAGACTGTTGTCTGGTTTTGAAATATTTTTATCTTTCACAAAGTTTTTTTTTTTTATTTCTTTCTAGACATGTCCATGAAATCATTTTATTATTTACTGTTATTCTTTATTCTGTAGTTTTGACAATAACTCAGCATATCTGTGCATTTTTAACTGTCAAACTGAAATTAGTCTAAGCAGAATTTTATGTATATCTCTTATTTTACACACTTTTAGCCTTCGTTATATAACTCTTTTTTTGCGTTTAATGCAACGAAAACGTTCACAAGTTTAGAATTAAAAGGAAAACGCCTCACCAGTCGTGTGACCTTCTGAGGTCATAGAAGGTCAAGCGAGGACTTGCAAAGGCACAAGAGATAAGGAGGGGAAGGGTGTGCTTTGTACAAAGCTCGTTCAGCTTTGCCTTCTACAGTCGCCTCCGTCTTATTTGACAAAGGACGTCACGTGTCCTAAGTACTTGACAAAGGACATCACGTGTCCCAAATATTTGACAGAGGAAGCTGTGTGTCCCAGATATTTGACAATGGACGTCACGTGTCCCAAATAATTGAAAAAAGATGTTGCGTGTCCCAAATATTTGACAAAGGACGTCGCATGTCCCAAGTACTTGAGAAAGGACATTGTGTGTCCCAAGTATTTGACAAAGGATGTCGCATGACCAAAATATTTGACAAAGAATGGTGTGTATCCTAAATATTTGACAATGGACATTGCATGCCCCAAATATTTGACAGAGGACACCGCATGTCCCAAATATTTGACAAAGGACGCCGCATGTCCCAAATATTTGACAAAGGATGCCATGTGTCCCAAATATTTGACACAGGACGTCGTGTCCCAAATATTTGACAAAGGACGTTGTGTCCCAAATATTTGACAAAGAACGTCGTGTGTCCCAAATATTTGACAAAGGACGTCGTGTGTCCCAAATATTTGACAAAGGACGTCACGTGTTCCAAATATTTGACAAAGGACGTCGTGTCCCAAATATTTGACAAAGAACGTCGTGTCCCAAATATTTGACAAAGGACGTCGTGTCCCAAATATTTGACAAAGGACGTCGTGTGTCCCAAATATTTAACAAAGGACGTCGTGTCCCAAATATTTGACAAAGGACATTGTGTTCCAAATATTTAACAAAGGACGTCGTGTCCCAAATATTTGACAAAAGACGTCGTGTCCCAAATATTTGACAAAGGTCGTCGGGTCCCAAATATTTGACAAAGGACGTCGGGTTCCAAATATTTGACAAAGGACATCGTGTCCCAAATATTTGACAAAGGACGTCGTGTCCCAAATATTTGACAAAGGACGTCGTGTCCCAAATATTTGACAAAGGATGTCGTGTCCCAAACATTTGATAAAGGACGTCGTGTGTCCCAAATATTTGACAAAGGACGTCATGTCCCAATTATTTGACAAAGGACGTCGTGTCCCATATATTTAATAAAGGACGTTCGGGTCCCAAATATTTGACAAAAGACGTTGTGTCCCAAATATTTGACAAAGGATGCCGTGTCCCAAATATTTAACAAAGGACGTCGGGTCCCAAATATTTGACAAAAGACGTCGTGTCCCAAATATTTGACAAAGGACGTCGTGTCCCAAATATTTGACAAAGGACATCATGTGTCCCAAATATTTGACAAAAGACGACGTGTCACAAATATTTGACAAAGGACGTCGTGTCCCAAATAATTGACAAAGGACGTCGTGTCCCAAATATTTGACAACGGCATCGTGTTCCAAATATTTAACAAAGGACGTCATGTTTCCCAAATATTTGACAAAGATCGACTTTGTCTGAAAGCTGTTATGGGAAGCAAAGAGTATTCACTGTTGCTAATGGCGTCCTGACTTTTTCGATAGTGCCATTTCGCGTTTCCAGATGGAACATTTACTTTTCCTTGGGTGTTATTTTATCTAGTGTGACTCACATTCTCTTTTAAGACTGATAGACTTGTATGGCGCTGCAGCTCTCCATGTGGCTGAATTCTACATGTTTTTTTAAGTAAAACCTGATGAGCTTTTTTTTTGACTCAGTGTGTCAGGAACTTATAATAGCCTTTTATTCGATTGTTTTTCTCATTCCTTTGATTCAAACAAGTTTACGGTGATAGATAATGAAGATATGTGCGTATGTTCTGCGTACATTGATGGATAAGCCATCACATGTACTGGGTAACAAACTAAATACGAATATCTCATTATCTACCTAACGTTTCACGACAGCCGAGTTCACGCCGAGGTAACCGACAATTAAGAAAAGCCAAATATCAAATGGCTGACCATCAATAATTCATATCCGCTTAATTCCCTATAGGCCAGCGCAGCTCTGGAAGACAACATCTCTCGCTGGTCACTGGACTGACGCTTCGGAATTATAATCCCAAACGACCGCCGCCGCCCTCATTGAGTCGATAGCAGGGACTTGGGTGGTCGCGTGTGGGTGGATTGGGTGTTGCCACCCCCCCCCCCGCCCTACCCATCCCCTTTGTGTGTGTGTGTGTGTGTGTGTGTGTTAAAGGATCTGTAAATGTCAGAGATGATGGCTGGTGACAGGACTGCCGTGATGTGTCTGTGTGAGTGTCTGTGTGTGTGTGTGTGGTCTTGCCGTTTCCAAACGTACAGCCGTGAAACAGTAATAGACTCTTGGCTGCCAGAACATGATGGCCTTGGAAATTGTAAGATGTGGGTGCTGTGGTATTTGCTCGTTGTGGGTGACAAACAATGTGGGCTCAAGTGTCCTGCTAAATCACTAAGAACTTGGAATAAGCGCTGAACAGAGTGGTAAGTTCCACGGAAGCAGAATAAGCATACGACGTAATTGGCGAGTTGGGTCTGACTGACTAAGTGAAAGAAGGTGCCTTGCTAGTTACCCCAGGGTAGTACCCAGAAGAAACTGCTGCTGATTGCTGGGTCAAGTTTATGGGTCAGTCTGGAAGAGGGAGAAAGGGAGAATCGCGAAAATATTTATGAAGAATTGCTGAAGAGCCGTAGTTTGGGGAATGCAACTTGATGAAAGTCATGTACGTACGCTAACGAATAGCATTGTTGTGGTGGAGAGGCTGAAAATGTGTGTGTGTGTGTGTGTGTGAGAGAGAGAGAGAGAGAGAGAGAGAGAGAGAGAGAGAGAGAGAGAGAGAGACCAAAACCGTATATTGTTATCATCTATAGCAGTTTTTGTGATGCGTACTTACATCATACTGTCTTAACCTTTCCACAGTACACGCTTGTCAGTAGAAGAATGACCCTCTGTGCTTAAATGATACTATGTATGCTTACAAAAAAAGAAAAAAAACAATATTAATTCTTAACGAAGCAAAATATTACGTAATCGCTATCTCGCTCTCCTTGAGAGAATGAGAATTAAAAAAACGCAACATATTCTTCAAAGAAAATCTTTGCTATGGATTTAGAAAAAAAATTCTTGTCTTCCTCTGAACATCAAATAGATTGGAAAGAATCTTGCCCTGTTTATTCTAGACTGCGTGTTGTTAATATTTACTTCAACTAACGAATCACTTGGCAAGTTCTTCGTTATTGGGAATAGAGAGAGAGAGAGAGAGAGAGAGAGAGAGAGAGAGAGAGAGAGAGAGAGAGAGAGAGAGAGAGAGAGAGAGTATGTAAATATGTATGCAGCATAAACATATATATATATATATATATATATATATATATATATATATATATATATATATATATATATATATATATACATGTTTGTGCCCATATATACAGTATATATATATATATATATATATATATATATATATATATATATATATATATATATATATATATATTATAAATTTCTGACTCACATCAGGATCGAACCCAGGTCATACAAGTCATACAAGTCACATAAGGAGTTGGAACCTAAGTGCTGGTATGCAAGCACTTGGCTTGCCCAGGCAATTCCTTGTGTGCAGTGGCACTCAGCTTCCAACTTCTTATATGAGGACACAGACAGGCCCTGAGGACACAGACAGGCCCTGAGGACACAGACAGGCCCTGAAGACACAGACAGGCCCTGAGGACACAGACAGGCCCTGAAGACACAGACAGGCCCTGAAGACACAGACAGGCCCTGAGGACACAGACAGGCCCTGAGGACACAGACAGGCCCTGAAGACACAGACAGGCCCTGAGGACACAGAGAGGCCCTGAGGACACAGACAGGCCCTGAGGACACAGACAGGCCCTGAGGACACAGACAGGCCCTGAAGACACAGACAGGCCCTGAGGACACAGACAGGCCCTGAGGACACAGACAGGCCCTGAGGACACAGACAGACAGAGAGAAACAGACAGACAGTCCCTGAAGCTTCCCTAAAAGAAAGCTTCGTGACAGATTGCCTTGTTTAAACGTCTCATAAAAACGTGTAATAAAACATTTGCCTTGGAGAGAAGAGGAGGAGAAACTTCCTCCTCAGCTGTAATCTGAGGCCCTTTGTACTCCCAGGGTGTGCTAAGGGCTGCTGGCTAAGGGTTGGGTTGGGTCCCTTTGTTACTGTAATGGTGTTGTTGTTGTGGTTGTGGATGTTGTTGTTGCAGATGTTTTTTTCTTCTTCCTCATTATTATTATTATTATTATTATTATTATTATTATTATTATTATTATTATTATTATTATTATTTTTATTATTATTATTATTATTATTATTATTATTATTATTATTATTATTACCTGGAATGTCATTTATTCATCGCGGTTGTGAAATAGATAAAATAAATCAAATTAGCATGTGAATATGAGTTAGTCAATATATATATATATATATATATATATATATATATATATATATATATATATATATATATATATATATATATATATATATATATATATATATATAAATGTGTGTGTGTGTATATTAAACATTGTCACTTGCACAATTGTTCCGTGCATTATTACAGTTTATAACAGGACCTCATTTAACCGGGATGGTATCTGGCAGAGATATTTATTCAGGAAAAGTGACAACCTTTCCAGGGCTACATGCCCTCATCGTCTGGTATTACGCCGTAAAATGACTAGACACGTGGACCAGCTGTATTTATATGCGTCTGGTGGGGAGGGAATTAAGGCCCTTGTTCCAATTGTGTGTGCTGGCTTTCTTCAATCCTTTAATTAGCCTTCATCTCCTGTGTAGCCCAGCCCTCATGCCCTTGACCTTTCTCTGCCCGAGGCTTCTTCCAAGGGTTCGTTGTCCACGTGGTCGCTTTTCTTTTGGTATGCCCTCTTTTCTATTGTTTTGTAAATGATCTTCGTTGATAGACCAGTGTTCCCTGCTGTCACGTTATTTGCTCATGGTATGAAGGCGTTGTCTACAATAACTCTGGCCGTTTTATTTGTTTTTGTATGAGAAGTTCATGTTCTCCCAGTTTATTGTGTGGCCTTTTTCCCAGCAGTACTTATCAACCGACGACGACTGATTGTAGGGCCTAATGTTTTGCTCTCTCCACAGTCTAGGCACGCTGCCATACATACCCCCACTAACCTCCCCCCCTCCCCCCTTCTACCGTTTTTTTACTCCTAACTATTTTATTTCTAGTCGTGCTTTTGTAACTGCCTATCAGCTTAAAATCATATACTTTCCTGCTGAGGGACGCAATGTTGCCCGGGACTGTAATTATTTTTTTCCCTTTCAAATATTCATTTTCCTTTCCACTTCCCTCTCCCCAAAATAGTTTTTTCTTGATTTGATGTGTGTCCTTCCCTCTTCATCGAAGTATTCCAGCTCTTCATCTAAGACAGCGGGGCTGCAAATCCTATAAGCCCTGATAGTCAAACCTGACATTGCTTCCCGTCTTAATTTCTTTCCTGTGGCTTGAGAACGTTTTTATTTATGAATTGTTATGTGTCTTCTTTCAGTGTAAATTGTTTTTTTAAATTTCCCCTTCCAAGAATGGAATTTCTCTCTCTTTCTCTTCCAGTGTAAACTTAATTTGTTCATTTAGTTTATGTTTTGAAGGAACTTGCGTAATTCTTTTCTTTCACCCTTTTAATAGTCAAGATGTCATCTATGTATCTTACATACATACATATATATATATATATATATATATATATATATATATATATATATATATATATATATATAATCATGAAGCTACAAATGTCGTTTAATATCCAACTCACGCTACTCAGGGAATGTCCTCGATGGGGAATTATCACCGGAAGGGGAATTTTTAATTTAAGTGGTACATGGATCGGTTCGTTCTGCCGGGTACCGGTCCATTTATCACTTAAAAAAAAATAAATTCCCCTTCGGCGATATTCCCGAAGTAGCGTGAGTTGGACATCAAGCGACATTTGTAGCTTCATGATTGTATATGAATCATGGTGTGATGAAAATTTCATACTATATATATACTGTATATATATATATATATATATATATATATATATATATATATATATATATATATATATATATTATACATATATATATATATATATATATATATATATATATATATATATATATATATATATATATATATATATATATATATATATATAAATTCATAGATACAAAGGTTATCTACAGTAGATATAGGAAAGAGATTAAGCTGGGAGAGTGATGAATATATAAATAAAGACAAAATCTATGAAGGAAAGAGAAACAAGGCCTTTTGACTTGTCGTCCTTTACTTAGCAGACTGAAGAAATATAAAAATAAGTTTACAAAGAAAGCTCATATAAATGACAGATGGGGATTACAAAGGAAAAAATATGTACCTGGAATCCAACGCAAGAAGAATTAGCAGACCTACTAAAATAGGGTTGATATTTAAGGGATTTTACAAAGGATTAGGCTCAACGGCTCAGAAGCAAGAATAGGACAGTTAAAAGAAGGTGACTGACCACAAAATTTTTTTTTTATAAAAGTACAACTCAATAATTCTCATTTTGGTAAGCAATAAAAATTCTTACAAGGAGAATATTTTTACAAAATTATATATATTAAGTATACGAATACATAGAAAACATATAGAAGGTAACTAATTTTTAATTAAGTCAGTGATTTTATCTTTTAGGTCATGCTTGAACATTTTACTTATACAGGAATCCAAATAATACGTGCCAGGGCTAAGAATCCCAAAACGACAACAGATTATTTCCTGATTTTCCAGGAACCAACACCAACTCTGTTTTCCAGTTTGTTAGTACGATAAAAAGATAAAAACACTGACTTAATTCAAAATGAGTTACCTTATATATATTTTCTATGTATTCATATGTTTGATATGTATTATTTTGTGAAAATGTTCACCTTGTAAAAATGTTTATTGTTTACCAAAATGAGAACTATTGAGTTGTACTTTTATAAGATTCATTTGTGGTCAGTCACCTTCCTTGTATAATCTTTTAATTGTCCTGTTCGTGCTTCAGAGCCGTTGAGCCTGATCCTTTGTAAAATCTCTTAAATATTAACCCTATTTTGGTAGGTCTGCTAATTCTTCAATTGTGTTGGATTCCAGGTTCATATTTTTTTCCTTTGCAATCCCCATCTGTCATTTATACGAGCTTTCTTTGTAAACTTATTTTTATATTTCTTCAGTCTGCTAAGTAAAGGACTACAAGTCGAAAGGCCTTGCAGCAATCCATTTTTTCTCTTCTCTTCATGGATTTTGTCTTTATATATATATATATATATATATATATATATATATATATATATATATATATATATATATATATATATATATATATATATATATATATATAGCATATGTCAATACATGATTAACTTATATCCACCAAAGAGTGCATACTATTTTAATTCTTACATACTCAAAAATTTCACTGAAAGAATCCTTTTGATGTAAGAGATTAATGATAAAGAAAGATTGCATTGAAAAAATATTCCCTCTTTGATGTTATGAAAATAATAAATAATAAAAAGTTTATATTGTTTATAGGAGATCAAACAAATATTGACGTCACTAAGACAATTTACATGTGTCCAAATGAAGATATAGGAGTGTTGAGTTTTTTAATACATATTGTCCTTGGAAGGATATGAGAACTGGTAATAGGAATGCTCCTCATTTTACAAAAATTAAGGAATATTTGATTCTGAATGAAATGTGTTCCAGAGGAAAGTTATAACATTCATGAATTTTTTTTTTTTTTTTTTTTTTTTTTGAAAATAAGAAGAGAAACTAAAAGAAAATTTTCAACTTGCATGATAATCTGTAATTGTATATTTGAAATCCAAACTAGGAATCTTGTTAATGACAGTGAGGTATGGACAATCTTTCATTATTATTAGACTGAATCACTACTTTTTAAGGACTGTTATCTATTTGTCTAATTATTTTCTGAATGTGAACAATGCCTCAGGGGACAATTTGGATTCTTCTTTATGGTTTGTCGAGCGAGAAAATACATGGAAAAATGAACTTGATAATGAAAGTTATTCACACATGAATCAAGTCAAAATTGCATGGCTTTAAAGAAAAAGTTTATCAGAGTAAGACGCAGTAGGAAAGATGAATTAAATAATTAAGAATGTGGAATGTTAGAACGAGGAAGATGAAGATGAGAATAGAATAACAAATTAATTGGCGAAAATATCTGAACTCAGGGGCAGAAGGATGTTTGAATGACCTACGTAAAGCTTGAGTCAGTACGTAATAAGAATTTGGCCAGAATGGAAAAAAGAAATTCTTTGACAATTACATTGTTTCTTATTTTAGTGATATGTATGCATAAGACCTCTGGTCATATGACCAGCCAAGTAAAAGCCACAGTAGGCAGAGAGCCCCTTGAACTTTCGTTTCAAATCCAATTTCCTTAGAAGAAATACTTGAGGATATTAAGACAAGATCATCTGTCACTGACTAACAACTAATTCGCAACAAATGGCTGGTTTCCAGATGCCCCCATATGCGCCGGGTCAGCAGGCCAAGAGAGGACCCAAGGGGCAGCTCGAGGTACGGTTGTGAAGGCCAAGTGCAGAGTTGAGGCCGAACCTCCTTCCGACTTGATCTGGTCCTGGGTGCGGAAGAGGACTGATGGCAGCGAGGAGATTCTGTCCCTCGACAAGTACGTCGTCGAGGGCCTGACGTCCACCCTCACGGTCGTGCCCGAAAGACGGGAAGACTACGGTCGACTGCTCTGCCGGGCAACGAATAACGTCGGGCGTCAGAAGAAGCCGTGTGTTGTCAACCTCGTACCAGCGGGGCCACCTGATGTGCCCACCAATTGCTCGGCCACGACCGTCAACCCTGATGCCCTCAAACCTGCTCTTGCTGTGACTTGTGTGGAGGGATTTGACGGAGGGCTGCCCCAGAATTTCCTGCTGGAGGCGTGGCAGGATGGTCTGGTCCTTGCAAATATCAGCAGGTAAGGCAGAGCACTATCACTGATAATAAATTAGATCTTTTAAAAATTTTCTTCAGAGATGTTGAGTAGCTCACCTGTAATTTTAAACTTATCTCCCAAACAGTGAGTATCCCGAGTGGGTGGTCAGTGGAATGGAGGCAGGTAAGGGAGTCATCCTGAACATCGTGGGTCATAATATTCGCGGTCGAAGTGACCCAGTCACCATGAAGGTTCAAACTAGCAGTGCCCAACATAGAGCAGCTCCAGGTTAGACTATTATTGTAATTTTCTTGTAGTTTTTCCTATCACTTCCATTCTTTCCATATGACCAAACCAGCCCAGAACACTGTAATCCACCCCTTCTCCTACACTTACTTTTCTACCACTTATGTGTGTCGATGCATTTCTAACCCTTCCAGTTCTTAGTCGAGATACTCAGTAAATGCATAGAGTTCATCTCAGCAGTTTCATTCTCCTTCCTTTTATTCACAATTAACATCACACATCAGTTCCACAATAGAGAGTGGGCTCAACAATCTGATCGTTTTATAGGCAGGTGATTATTTCCATGTATATAACAGCTTCTGTCCCATATTTTTTCTCTAGTACAAGAATCGGCTGTGGAAGTTCCTCCTATTGTCGGTGCTGCCTTGGGAGTTGTGGGGGTGATCCTGGTGTTGCTGTTGGTTGCGGTAGTCGTTGTTAGAAGGTCCTACTCTTGTCCTAGAAAACCAGTTGCTAAGAAGACACTGGCATCCTCCTCTACCGAAGGATTAGACCCGGATGTTGTGCAATCCATAAAACATTTGGACATTGTTCCGTGTGTCCAAGAGGAACACACTAAAGAAGAAATAGATCCAATATTCACTTACTCCAAGCACATTTACCCTTCTGGTGACAGAGAGGACACAGATGAAACTCACGAAATTACTGAAGAAAGTATCAGAAGTGCAGCTCTTCTGACTGGCATGGTACAAACACATTCCTCAGAGTCACCAAAACAACATCAACCATGTGACCTAGGTAGACAAGTAAGTTCAATTTGGATACTACATAGTAAGGTTCACTTTAACAACCATTGGGAAGCCATTTAATCTCAGAGGGATGACCCTTTAGCATTTTGCTTACTTATCCATCATTAACACAACTGTTCATCTCATTAACAAGTTTGTTGTACGTTCTTCACTAATTAACTAATCTGTCTATTTCAACATTTGTGATTACAAATGGACTTCATTAACACACTTTGACTATAAATTATGATTTATCTGGTTGCTTTGTTAGCTTAGCTCCTATATAATTATTTCATATGAGGCCCTCTGTGTTACATGGCGCTGTGGGTACTGATGATAATTTTTTTCATAATATACCCAATTTGATTTCTTGTCTTGTCTAGATACAAAACTACCCCAATCTTTTCAGAGGCTGAACCCATCCCATTATCAGAGTGAGGACTCAGGAGTGTCTGAATCAGAATCTGACAATGAAGTGAAGATCCCTAGAGAAAAGGGAAGTTCGTCATCTAAATCATGTTCTAGAGGTGAATTAGATCAACCTTACATTGCCATACCTATAGACAGAGTTTTAAGATCACAAGAAAAGGCATCATCTGGGGAAGATTTGAGATGCAGGCATTCTACCTCCTTCATAGATATGACCACAACATGCTCACCTACAAAGGATTTATATGAGACTCCCGAAGGCGGTCGCCGTAGTTCGAAGATATCCCATGAAGGCATCCCTGTAGCCATCCCTCTGAGGGAGATGCCTATAGACCCTTCCTCGCGAGAAGTACACTTAGGATTAAGCAAGAGGGGACCTCCCGCCCGGGGAGAAATTGTGTCACCAGTTGAGGTAATCTGCATTGCAGTTTCTCCCAAGGAGGTCGTCAATCCAGTTACTAACAAAGGCGAGATACCTCCCAAGAAGCAGAACTTGGATCCCTCACTGCAGCATGAATCAATACTGGAGTCAGAGCATCCAAAAAGAGATCCAGCAAGAATTCTTAGCTTAGACAGAAGTGAGATTGGAGTACCTGTCACTTTATACAAAGCAGATAATGGAGAACTTCTTTTATTGTCTACAAAACCTGATTATGAAGGAATTGGGGTCCAGCTGACTACAACTCCAGTTTACACAATAGCAACTCTTCCGAAAGCTTCTGGAAAGAGAGGCAAAGCCATTCCAGAGACTAGGGAAAAAGAAAAGGATTCTACCCAGAAGTTGCCTATAGCTGTACCCACAAATAAAGGTCTCGGGTCAAAACAGGTTGGTCGAAGAGATTATACCCCTCCGGTACATCCTGACGTCTGTCGGAGAGAAAGCTCGGTGTAGTATAATTCCTGAACTCCAAGTCAACACCTTTCAGGTTTGAACTCACGGAAAAACATTCACTCTCGTTTATCAACAGTATTTTTCCTGAACTCTCAGGTATCGTTATGTCTTAATGGTAAACACTCGGAAATTATGTGAAATAACACGGGAAACTATCTCTTTGAAATGGCATTGTGGGATACTGTACTGCAATCTCACACTGCGCAACTGACAGATAGATTTAGAATTTTCAGAAAAGATCGATTGTGGATATTTGCAACAGATGTTGCAAAGACCTCATCTTGAATCTGAATATACTCAACGTCAGTATACTTTTTTTTTTATATAAATCTCTGTTCTATATATCTGGACGAGACACACTCGACCAGAACTCTTGTACAATGACTGTTCTTCGTGACATTCGAGAGGCTCATAAGGGAAGTCTATATTTTTATGTGTATAATCTGCATATTGCAGAAATTCTATGTATGCATGTATCATGTTGCTAATAAAGCCTCGATTGTAAAAGACGATTGTGTAGTGATTACCCTGCAATTGCGTTATCTTGCTGATGTTGCTATGAAAACGAAATGGTTTTTATATGCATATACTGTATAAAATAGAACTTTTGCCTTCGTCTGTTAATCCTCAACTTTCGGGAACATTCACAAAATTATACATGTCTTCCCCAACTAATATGTAGAAAAAAAAAATCCGATTTCCCTAAGGATATTTAATGGAATATCAAAAATAGTTTTTTTACCTATAGACATTTCGAATCATCAATATTTACAAGAAATTTAAAATCTTTTGTTCTCTTCCAAGAATATGATTTATTGTCTAAGAATAGTGGAGCAT
The DNA here is from genome assembly GCA_039081455.1 of Macrobrachium rosenbergii. Classification (NCBI taxonomy): domain Eukaryota; kingdom Metazoa; phylum Arthropoda; class Malacostraca; order Decapoda; family Palaemonidae; genus Macrobrachium; species Macrobrachium rosenbergii. The sequence continues at coordinate 1,656,236 of JANJGK010000050.1, forward strand.
GATTTGTTACTTTGGATTGAAGTAGAACGCCAATCGTCATATCTGTATTTTTTTTTTTTTTTTTGTAATATCTCTCTCCTTTCCTCTTAGTTTAATTCGTATATTATAATTACGAAACCATATGATATAACCGAGATGCCAGCTACGAATTTGAAGTTATATCGCTTTGTTTCTTTAAACCTGAAAATATAAAAAAAACTAAACACATCCTTTAGAGAAACTGCACTGAAACTCTACAACTGGTACGCCATCCGAATTACCGGATTACCGGGCCGCTGAGCAGAAATCTGGAAAGCACAGGCCTTAATAACCCACCAGGTGAGTTAACAGCCTGTCTTCCAACTCCTCAGTTCCTAGGAAAGCATTGGGCTGAATAATGCATCAAAGGCTCCAGAGACGCCGTCTGTGAGGGAGTTCCATTGTGTACGAACCAGATTTCTTCAGAGAATATTCGACCTTAAAGGTAGGTAGGTGGAATGGTCTGGGATTTAAGATGGTAGTGTTTATGCCTTAATTCTTTGCGGGTAGAGCGATAGATGAATTCGTGGACAGGTCTTTTTTCACGGGTTTTAATTGAAGAATAACCCCGTTTTCACTGTTTGAATTCGTTCGCTATCTTTCGTAATGATTCAGGGACAATGAACGTTGGTTAAAATTCTGAAAAAAAAAAAATGGGTATTAACGAAAACGTCCCCGAACTGAATAAACTGGAATCTGAATATGTGATTTGATTGGTTGCCCCGTTACAGGGAAGTTGTGAAATCAGGGATTTCACGAAACCCCTAGGGAATTTGTGAAACGTCCAATTCGCTTAGGAACATTTGATCCCCAGGGGCTAGTACTAAACACGCAAAACGGTGATTCATTTGCAGAGTTTCGCCGTGTTTAGCACTAGCCCCTGGGGGGTAAAATGTGTTTTGCCGTGTTTAGTATTAGCCCCTGGGGGATCAAATGCACTTGGGGACATTTGATTCCCGAGGGGCTAGTACTAAACACAGCGAGAGTGTAGATGAATCACTGTTTAGCTGTGTTTAGTGCTAGCCCCCGGGGATCAACTGTTACTAAGCGAGTCGCTCATTCCACAAATTCCCTAGGGATTTCGTGAAATCCATAGATTTCACACATTCCCTGTAATACTGGTTGCGTGAAATCCCTCAGCAACTTCTCTTTTTCATAAGGGCTTGTGTTCCAGCTAACGTCTAAAAGACGAAGTTGGCAGCCACCTATTGCCAGTTACCAGTTTGACAGAGGGTCACTCGCCGTCATTACCATATTGGGAAGGGTTTAGGGACGAAATTGCTACCCAAACAAGAATAAAAATAATGATAATAATAACAATGCATCAAACGAAGGTCTATAACATTCAATTCATAAGAGCCAATGTGGTTAATCAATAGTAGAACACTGGGATCACGTCTGCAAGGTCCCTGCCTCGATCCCAGACTGATTTCACCGGTGTATTAGGGCATAGGACTAGCAACCCTATCCCCTGAGACTGCGGATATTTTTCATAACCAGGTAAAGTCCAGCCGTGTGTATATACCCCATGCGTCATCTTATCTAGTCCTCAACCAATATAATCTAACGTAACCTTAACATTGCTTTGAAGAGCAAATGTACCTGAGGTTCCATCACATGAAAAGGATACGTTTTCGTCATTAAACATGCAATATATTTGCTATAAAGGATTATCCCCTTTATCCCGATCCATGGACCAGGTTCTCTATGCATAGTCCTGCAACTTCACATCCCCAGACTTTATTTGTTACTGAGAATATTAAGAAACTATTCTATAGAAACTGGTTACTCTCGACCTCAGAAAGCTAACTTTAAAAGGAACCTCAGGTCCAATACACCACCAGGCTGTCCAAGAGCCTCACTGAGACATCAAGTGACGATGTCTGGGGTCACTTTCTGTGGGCGTTTGAAGTATCCCAGTGGTTCTCTTGTAGTCCGTTTGTGATCGGTTGTGGCTACGTGGAAAAGTCCGAATTTTCACTTTCATCGGAAGTCTTTCCCTTAGACTTATCCTTATCCCCGTTCATATAAGATTAAACTTGCCATCCCTCCAGGCTTGGGCGCCCACGGGAGCTTCAGAATCTGAAGCTAGAAACTGAAATCGATCAGAACATAACTGAAAAACAAAAGTGTCTCGTCATTTCCCAGACTACTTAGTGGTCCTGACTTTGTTTGATCTCAGAAATCAAAATTGATCGATCGATTGCCAGTTTCGTTGTGTCATTTGCCAGTTAGTTAGTTATAAATGATTTGTTTAACCAGACCTCTGAACTCTTTTAGGGTTCTTCTCGGGCTGGGAATCATTTGCCAGTGACGAATGTACAGGGCACTAGGTGTCCCAAGCCTCTGCAGTTCCTTGTTTTCTGAGCAAGGGAACAGTTCGACAGTTTCCAGAGGCGCGAGGAAGACACGAGCGATGCGTCTCACCGTGTTTGTTATTATTCGGGTAAAATTATGTTCGTTTGGAGTGATATATAGAAGTCTTTCTTTATCGTTCAGATCGTCAGCTGCTGGAGCACTATTCGCAATGACTTGCCCTTGTACATTACTGTTGTTTTTTAAATGTTTAATTACGTAATAGTTTTTATTTGTTTTTTTCATTTTTTTTATATAAAACATGGCAGGTAATATTGATTATATTTTTCTATTGGGACTTTTTTTTAAAGAGGACACATCTCGTAATCAAAGGGAAATCTATCGTTTTCTCTTAAGAAAACAATTCAAAACGTTGCTAAATAAATAGTCACCATATAATTTATATTGACTTTATACCTAGTGAATATTATTATCCAGCTGCGAAATTTATGAATCACCTGACAACAATTTAGAAAAATTATACAACAATGTTTATTTGGCCCTACAGAATTAGGCGCCACGGACGAAGAAGCAATCAGGCTAGCCAACAGTCTGTCAGGTTAAAAGAGAGCTATTGATATTTCAAAATGATTTCTGTGGCCCAGTTAATAGAAGGTTTCTTTAACGCTTTGACTGAAATTCTGTAATTATGTTTAGAGTAACTCTGGAAATTTTTGCTGACAGTAATAAGTTTCGAGGAATACTTCTCATTATGGTAACATTGTGTCTTCCTTCACCGTCTGCCATTTTAAACGAATTAAATGAACATCCATCAAAACCTGTTTAAAGGTGATAGCGGACATCAAAATTGTTCCTGATTAGACAGTGATTTATAAAATTAGAGGTGATATTTGCCACACTCAATTGAAATTTTTTATGATTCCTTTAAAATGGGATGAGTGAAAGACTACCACAGCCTTTGCTGAATGACAACACCGCCTTTCATTTCCGAAAGGTGTCAATATATAACCTCAGTTGCCCCTTTTCGAAGCAAAATAACCAGACCGTTCAAATGATTTTGGGCATTTGCGAAATTGATGAACCAGCTTGTTCGGTCAATTTATGATCATCATATGTACTAGAAGGTTTCTTCCCCCTGTTGGGTAAGAAAGTTGAAGTCCATAGAGAATTAAATGGCAATATTGCGGTTTCCTCCCCGTGGTCTGCCATTGAAAGTCTGAAATTATTGAAAGTAAAATTTCCAGCCCAACTAAACATCTGAAATGGAAAGTATTGCCTTTGCATATATTTTGGACTTGTACTGAGTCACACACAGTCAAAGTGCAGACAAGACATACTACTCGGAGTCGTGCAGAGGCCTCCAGGAGTAGGAATGGTTACTAAATGCATCAACTTCCTCGTAAAAAGGATTCGTGATTATATTGTGGGCTTGTGCGCGTGCGTAAGTGTGTGTGTGTGCGTTTGTCCCGGTAGAACAATGCATTAAGTCTAAGTTTGCGTTTCATTTTTTTAAATATAAAATCAATAAAGATTAAGATTTAAAAAAAAATGAAAATAAAAACAAAATTCAAAAATGAAAATGAAATGAACTTTGGAAGTAAACAATGTGATTCCCGATTTGATTACGTTTTCGTTTTAACTGTAACGTTTTTTTATGTGAATTACAGAGTCTAATTTCACTTTTCCCCTATGAATTGCCTCCCTTATCACAAAACCGAAGTTAAATAACATTTACAGCACATCACTGGTCCAATGTAACTCAAAAGTACCCATATCTGACATCAGCGTAATAACAATCCCCTTAAAACATTAGAGGGGGAAATTTATGAGTAATTCAATTCAGTCCCCAAAGAGCTAGATGCACCTCTCTCTCTCTCTCTCTCTCTCTCTCTCTCTCTCTCTCTCTCTCTCTCTCTCTCTCTAACCAGCGGATTCATTAGCAGCTTTGAAAAGCCCTTTTGATGTATAATGCACGTTCTCTTCGCCTAGTTTACTCTATTTGATATTTAATATTCGCTTTCGAAACCCATCAATAACTCGCATCGAATCGCGGAATTGAGTCTGGTCAGTGGACGCCGCGTGGAATTCGGTGGCTTTCGATGCTGACAGTGAGATCTGTTTTATAGAGGAGAGAGAGAGAGAGAGAGAGAGAGAGAGAGAGAGAGAGAGAGAGAGTGGGTGGTGTTAGATTGGTGTATTGTGTGTTGCTCAAAAGGTGGAGAGAGAGAGAGAGACAGAGAGAGAGAGAGAGAGAGAATGGTGTTAGATTGGTGTATTGTGTGTTGCTCAAAAGGTGGAGAGAGAGAGAGAGAGAGAGAGAATGGTGTTAGATTGGTGTATTGTGTGTGTTGCTCGAAAGGTGGAGAGAGAGAGAAAGAGAGAGAGAGAGAGAGAGTGGCGTTAGATTGGTGTATTGTGTGTGTTGCTCAAAAGGTGGAGAGAGAGAGAGAGAGAGAGAGAGAGAGAGAGAGAGAGAGAGAGAGAGAGAGAGTGGCGTTAGAGTGGTGTATTGTGTGTGTTGCTCAAAAGGTGTGTTTGCACGGTTTTAAGATAACTACATGGTATTGATGGCTAGTAAGTGTGTTTATATGAAAGCTTACGATGTATTTCAGTTGCTAGTTGATGTATTTATGGTATATTCACTTCTATTATGATTCGTGTTGGGCTGAATAGCTAGCTGATAGGCACGAATTCCAGTCTTAGTGTGAATGACTGCGACTGAATAAGCGTTTTCGCTTTGCAATAGTTAATAACACTTAACACAAATAATACAGTAATATTATACCAATTTCTGCATATTTTACCAATATAAAAACTTTTATTTGTTCCACCAATATCCACTCATCCCTGTAATCTCGGAAATGAATGAATTTTTAATAAACATTAACTAGTTGACACAGCATGTGTACATGGAGGACACACGTTGAATGAAAATTCTTAATATTTTGAAATCAAGCGACCAGGCATTTTAAAACGTACTCATTTTCTGCCACAGAGCAACTCGAAAACGGATCTTTCGTCGCAGACACGACAACAGTTAAACAGAAGCAGCTTCGAATGTCCTCGAATGAGGCTTCAAATGAGAACAGATTTAATACACTCCTTGAAACTTGAAACTGCTTATAATTCCCCATCTCCAAAGGCCGCCTTTCCGTCATACGACCTCCGTGTAGGCTCGAGTTTAATCCTGTCCACATCTGACACGTGTTAGATAAATCAAATTGAATTCTGATGGGTCAGGTTACGGAATCAGATAGACAGAGAGTCTGTCGGTTTAACAAATCGTTCTGGTGAGAAGTTCCTTTCGTTTGTCTCGTTTTGGATCAATAGTTTTGTAGGTTTTTCTGTAGGGGAAAGTTATTGAAGAGTAATTTGTCTTAATTTGGACGTACACAGGTAATATATGATGATTTATGCTGTGATGTTCTGTCAGAACATTATATATATATATATATATATATATATATATATATATATATATATATATATATATATATAAATTTCTGACTCACATCAGGATCGAACCCAGGTCTATCAATTGAAAGGCAAGGGCGCTGCCCAATTTCTGTTCCACACGTGATTGTGTTGAATTTCTATGTATCTATCTATCTATCTATCTATCTATCTATCTATATATATATATATATATATATATATATATATATAGACATATATATATATAGATATATATAGATATATATATATATATATATATATATATATATATATATATATATATATATATATATATATATATATACACATATACATAAATATTAAGCCGCAAATCTCGTTTAAAACCCAGTTCACTATACCTCTGGAATACCTTACACCTAAAGGGAATTATATAAGTGAAAAGTGCTTCGCCACCAGCGGAACTCGAACTGCTGACTGTCTTGGAAACAACGGAAGTACAGTGACTATGACCACTGAGATGTTAGAGGTGTCAGTGCATGTGACAAAAATATGTACTTGTATGTTATCAAGAGCAGTGGAATCTAAGAATTCGAAGAACAAAATAAAACGTGGAATTCAAGCCAAGCCGCCGTTGGCCCGCCCCCTGTGGTGAAATTATCTGATGCCAAATTAATCTTAGATATGGTTGGCTGGCGAAAATTGATGGGGACACGTACCTCTACGCGCAGCATACATTATGATCCTCTCTCTCTCTCTCTCTCTCTCTCTGTCCCTCCTCCGAAGCAGAATATTTGGGCATGTTTGTTTAAAGTTCTGCAAAATACTACATGGAAATTTAAATTTAAACAATACACACTAACAAAAATGAATTTGAATCAAGGCCACTGTCGAGTGAGAGGTAAAGGCGATAATAAATGACCCACAAAGGTCAATAAAGAAACTGTGTTCGATCCCGATGTGGCCTCCAAGACATTTGGAGATCTCCCACAGCATTCTACAGCGACAGGTACTGAACGGGTGCTGAATCGCAATTAGTGAGATTTGCAATGGAGTGAATAATTTCACCAGGAACATCTTTTTAAAATTGTCTTACTGAATTTCTCTCGTTTTAGGGAAATTTTAACCGACTAAAGTAATAGTCTGTTTTGAGAATCATAATATCAATAGTTATAGTAAGTTAAAAAAAAAAAAGGGTATAGTCTTTGGAAGTTTGTTTCATAAATTGTTTTTCATTTGTTTCTATAATTATGTATATCTTCTAACTTCTGTTTTATATTATCTTTATTTCTGCATTCCACACTTTTTGATCCCTCATTGGCTCCTTATTCATTGCTGCCAAAAGCAATTTACGAGGGTAACCTCGCTCCTAAAATGAAAGGTGACCCATTCCCACCGGGGAGCCTATAACGTTCTGAATATTCCGCGAGGGATACCAAGGGTGATTCAGCCTCCTTGGAAGGATACGCGTCCTTCAGCTGCCTGGAGTAACCTACTCTTCCTGGAATCATGACCACGAAAAGGGGGTTTGGCAGAGTTTGATGTTCACAAGCAGAGTCATTTCCGGGTCATTCTGGTCTTACGAGGACAAATGAATATTGTGTTACCAGAAGATTCATTTCACTTCATAAATGACAAGGTCGAAGGCAAAGTGAATTGCACCGACGGAGCAAGAGGAATAAGCCGTTGGTTTCTGAATCGCGCTGTTGCAATCTCTCGCAACCGGCTGCAATACTGAGCCTGCAAGTTATAAAGAAAACTGGTTTTGCTAGGCTCATGTTATGTAGTATGTGTGAGGTGGGTACGTTTGTGCGCGCGTGTGTATGTATATGTGTGTGTGAGAGAGAGAGAGAGAGAGAGAGAGAGAGAGAGAGAGAGAGAGAGAGAGAGAGAGAGGAGAAAAGCAGGAGAGAGGTTGTAAAGGTCACAGTAAAATTGCCTTTTAATAGGTAATCATTTATCTGGTAAACCTTTGCGCAGAATGAGATAGTAATAAAATCTAATAGGCAAATCCTGATAGAGTACAGACAGTGAGAGAGAGAGAGAGAGAGAGAGAGAGAGAGAGAGAGAGAGAGAGAGAGAGAGAGAGAGGGGGGTCCCAAACCCCAAATAATCAGTACCAGCAAGCGGGAAGGATATGTTTATACCTCACCCAACCCTGAGCGCGGCAGCAAACTGGCGAGAGATGAAGGTGGCCCGAAAAGAAAACATTTCATTAGATAATCTTATAGAGGCATTCCTGGCCCCAGGCGGACGATCAGATGCAGAACGTACCGCTCGGAAAGTACTCCTTCGTTGTGAGCGATTATTTAGGAAATCGTTAGACAGTTTGGCGGGAGCTGGTATGGACGGAATTATATAGAAATTCCGTTTTTACGCAGAACAAATGAATTCTGAATCAAGCCTCAACTCAAACTCAACATTATCAAAGTTCAGTTGACAGAAAAACCCAAACTCATTCATTTATCGGTTTGAAATAGCATGGATTGAAACACCAACTTATAAACGAACACAGTTATACTAAAACCTAATAAGAGGTTTAGACATTCAAGCGTCCACAGGAACATCTATAAACATTTTCAGTGGCACCAATTTATATATGAAACAATCGTACGCGAAATTGTCCCACAGTAGTTAAGGTGTTTTGAGAGCGAAAATGATACGTGGAATTATCTATATGTCTGTAATACGATTTAGAGACAATTATGCTGCAATTCGATGCAATTAAGAGGTAATACTTCAATTGTAGAGTCCAAAATGAGTAGGTTATATATATATATATATATATATATATATATATATATATATATATATATATATATATATATATATATATATATATATTATATATCGAGGTGGAAATTGTCAGAACTATTTTTGCTGGGGATACGTCAAACTGAAGGAACTAATTAACCCCTCGAATATTTAACCTACTCATTTTGGACTCTACAATAGAAGCATTACCTCTCAATTGCATCGAATTGCAGCATAATTGTCTCTAAATCGGGGTACAGTCATGTAGATATACTTATATATCATTTCGCACCATCTTTCCACCAAGTAATGTACTTTCTAAAGTGATTTAAGAAGCTGCCTTATCAGTATGGCAAACTTTCAACGCGGTCGAAGTTATACATTTATCTTCATTACTCGGGAGATTGTTTATCGCGCTGATAATCCCGTGGGGTGTCGCAACCAGTTTTCCATCGGCTGATTGCGTAACTATCTGATAGTCGTAAGATCCAGCAACGATAAGGGCGTCTGTATGGTATAGGAAATACCAGTGGGATAGGATTTTGTTTTAGTGTATTGTTTCTATTTTTTTTCTATATTTTGTTTGGGGTTAGTTTAGCTAGTTTTAGCTATTCTTGAAAGCCGCATTAATAAGATTTCTTTGTACGTCACATTTTCCATATAGTCTTCTATTCTGGTCGTATTAATCATGAGAGGAAATATTTCTGCAGTCTAAATTTCTGGACATCATATTGCAGAGATTTTATATGATGTTGAAGACCTTGAGTTCATGACATTGACATGATGCGTTTGAGGGATACCGTGCCTTACCGCTGGCAAATTCTTATTTGACCTCTGACCTCTAACCTTAACCTAACTCTTCATATTGGCGTCTGCAGTGGGGTATGCATGTTATGATATGAAGTCTCTATCTCATGCAGTTCAAAAGTTATGACCAAATTTATTTTTCTGTTTGATCTTTGGTCACAAAATGTGACGTGAACATTGATTCACGGATATACCATATAATATATACATATACATATATATATATATATATTATATATATATATATATATATATATATATATATATATACATATACACACATATATATATATAATATATATATATAATATA